>LOJH01018504.1:0-21715 GCA_001685095.1 Ellobius talpinus
AGAGGTGAACTAGCTTGTCCAGTTTCACAGTTGTCATTGTCAACTTGGGATGTGATTCCAAGGTATTTGGTTCCAGCATCCAAAATAATCATATTGTATATGCCTGCGTGTGTGCAGCTATGTGTGTGTGCATGCAGATGTGTGTGTGCATGCATGTGCAGGTGTGTGTGTGTAGGTGTGTGTTCATGCACGTGCAGGTGTGTGTGTGTAGGTGTGTGTGCATGCACGGGCAGGTGTGTGTGTGCGTGTGTAGGTGTGTGTGCATGCACATGCAGGTATGTGTGCAGGTATATTTAGGGGTGTGTGTGTGCAGTTGTGTGTGTGTAGGTAGACAGGTAGGTAGGTAGAAGCAGAGGATAACCTTGCAGTTTCTGGTGCTGTTCCTCAGGTCTCACCCACCTTGCTTTTTTTGAAAGAGAGTCTCTCACTGGCCTGAGGACTTCCAATTAGACTAGGTCAGTGATCCCCAGGGCACACACAGAGATCCACAGTCTCTTCAAGCTCTTTACCAAGAGAGCCATCTCCTCAGTCACTGTGCTCTTTATGCCGGGGTCAGAAGTTATAGCTACAGTGATTACACAACACTGGAGCAACTTCCAAGGCTAGCGCAGAGACACCCCCTCAACACACACATACACGGGATAATAGCTAGACCAGTGTAGACACCTCTACTCCTCTCAAGGCAATGGCTAAGGCTCTCATAAACACCCTCCCTTGGAACCATCTGGGGAGCTGAGCCTGTGTGTCTGTCCAGAGGAGCTGGCTGGGTTCTTACCCTGCTTGGGTGAAGGCCGCTGCAAGGGTTGGGGTGAGTGCCCACAGAGCCAGCCCAGCTCTCGTCCAGCTGGGACTCAGAAGGACCTCCAGGGGACAGTGTGAAATTGCCATTCTCCACTCTGGGACTGCTGTTAGCGGGAGCCTCTGGGCCCAGCTGGGAGGGGGTCAGCGGATGCCCCTGGACATGTTCAGCCCAAGCCTGGGACGTTTCTCACCACCTGCCCTGCACTGGTGGCAGAAGAGAAGCCAGACAAGCCTGGGGCAGGAGTTACTTGACTGCTGTCATGCTCAGTAGGGGTAGGAGTTCCATTCAGGCCTGTGACAGAGCCCTTCTGGGACCAGACAAAAGGCCTTGGCTCTGGCTGCAACAGACAGCAGAGAGAGAGGGAGGGAGGGAGGGAGGGAGGGAGAGAGAGAGAAGGAAAGAGAGAGAGAAGAGAGAAAGAGAAAGGGAGAGGGAGGGAGAGAGAGAAAAGGAGGGAGAGAGAGAAAGGGAGGGGGAGAGAAAGGGAGGGAGAGAGAGAAAGGGAGGGGAAGAGAGAGAGAGAAAGAGAGAGAGAAGAGACAGAGAGAGAGAGAAGAGACACAGAGACAGAGGCAGAAACAGGAGGAGGCCAGAGGAAGAGAGAACATGAATGTCTGTATGTATTTGTATGTCTCAGTGGGTACATGTCAGAAGTCCAGAATCCTTTACAGGGTCATTCTCAAGTGCTCAGCTCCAGGCCCAGATGCCTCTAAGTTCTGGCCAGGTCCTCCCATTCTAAATCTCAAACCCAAGCCGACCCACCTAAGCCACGCAGCATGCCTGGACGCCCTGGATACCTTGTACTTCCAGATTGGGCCTCCTGCTCTCACTAGGAAGCCCTCCCTGCCTGCCTGCCAAAAACTGGCCTGACAGGGGCAGGGTCTTTCCAGATTTGGACACCAGGGCTTCTCTGGCTGCAATTTATGCAAATGACTTAGCGAGGTTTTGGCTTGATAATTTGATTATTTGTTCAGCATTTATCTTAAGCAAACTGGATGACAAAGAACTGCAAACTAATGTGATAAAAACCATTTATAAAGCTGCCTTGTTCGGGGGCCTTCCCCTAAATATTTGTGACAAGGTAATAATGCTGCTGCGTGCATCCGCCTGACTTTAAATTGGTTACTTAGCTGCGTGATGGATGAGGGGCGAGGCCACCTTCTTCTGAGGAGAGCTCCTGATTTCTGATCTCATTTTTTGAGGATAATGAATTATATCTAATTAGTCCTTCCCAAATCTAATCAGGGGGTAGGGATTTGGTACCCGGAGGGAGGGGGTTGGCAGGTGGCAGGGAGGGCAGAGGGGTCAGCAGGCGGGGTGCCCTGGGCCCTGAAGAAGGGGGCTGGGCAGTTTTTACCCACTGCCACACCTGGCTGCAGAAGCCATGACTTTGGCTCTTCCTACTTCCTTCCCCACAACTGCCTGCTGTTCTGTGCTCTCTGCAGGCTCGCACCCTCCTAGCTCACTTATCCCCCCTCTCTCTCCCCTGCTCTTCCATGGCTTCCAGATCTAGGCCTCCATGGGCTTTGCTTTCACACCTAGTTAGCTGGGCTCAGGCCCCTAAGTTCATCTTTGGGGTCTCCTTCCATTCCACTCTCCTCACTCCAAGTGAAGACCCAATGCTTCTTGGTCATTCTTCTATGGGGCCTCTCATTGCTGAACTGCAGCTCTGGCTGGACCTTCCTGGGCAACACTCCTTCAGGACAGACGTGGGCTTGGGACAGGTGAGCATGGTAGACATCAGTTCCCATCTCGCTCTGTAGACCAGCCTGGCTTTGAACTCAGAGATCTGCCTGCCTCCGACTCCCGAGTGCCTGGATTAAAGGTGTGGGTCACCATGCCCAGCTCTGATGCTCTCTTACTTAGCTTTGTGTGGTCCATTCCTGGTATGCCCATGCCAGCCCATGGCACACTGTCATTAACTCCCGTCCTCCCTGACGAGGCTACTGGAGTCTGAAGCCCATGGATGTCCCTCTGATCTAACCCTGGCCCAGCGGTCAGCAACATCTCCTTCCACATATGAATAAGGTGATCCTGGATAGGAGCCAGCCTGCAGCACTGCCATGGAAAACAAGACAGGGCTCCCTAGTTCCACTGGCTGTGGATGGAAAGTGGCCATGCCTACTCAGTCACAGGAGTCACCCACCTCACCTCTAAATGCTCTCCAGCATTTCACGCGTGGCCAGCTTTTCTCTTCACAACTCTTCACACAAAGATAGGGCCTCTAATTCATACTATGCACTTTTCTTTCACCCGTTTCCCCTGTAAGTGTGTGGCAGGTGTGAGTCTGCGTGTGTGAACAAGTCCAGATGCCAACACAGTGCTACCTACCTTGTATAGTGACACTGGATCTCTCATCTGGACCCAGTGAGTCCCAGGGATCTGTCTACCTCCACCTCCCCAGAGCTGGGATTCTAAGTACAGACCTGGTACTTTCTGGGTTCTGGGGGTTGAACTCAGAAGCCCATGCACCTGTCTCCCCAACCCTTTTTACTTTTTCAAAGCCCCAGGAGGACAGGGGAAATATTCAAAGCCTCACACCATGCTGCTTCAAAGGTGCAGTTGGGCTGAGTGAGTAGAGAAGCCAGTACTCACACCCCAGTGCCTCTCCTCTCAGCACTGAAGGTCCACAGCTGGTCTGGGCAGGAAGCTGTTTGTGGACACACCAGAGAGTGAGGTCACAGGGTCAGGGTTTCACCATGGTGTCCACGGGGGATAACTAGCAATTTCTGGAAGCATCTTGGATGGTTATAATAGTGAGAGGTACCAGTAACTGTCAGTGGAGCCTGCTACACATACTGAAATGTCCAAAACACCCCTCTTGTGTGATCAGCCACTGCAACCAAGCAACTCTACAGTCTCATCTGAGGACCCAGTGCTGTTCCTCAGAGGGCATGGACACACTGAGGAAGGAGGAGGGACAAGGGGCATCCTTCCTGGGTTCCTTGGCTCACTGCTGCCCTCCCTACTATGGCACCATTTCTCCAGAGCTGTGAGGGATTCCTCCTTGTTTGTCTGAAACCATGAGCCCATGGAGAGGCCTCCGAGGATCCTGTTCAATATCTGAGTTTATCCAAGTCTTAACCAGAACCTCTGCTGAACAGAGACTGGGCAAGGGTTGGAATCTGACACCTGCCCGTTTCCCTTTCTCACAGCGTGGACTTGCAAAATTAGTCAGTTTGCTAGCAAGACCCAAAACTTTCCCAGTGCACTCACTGGGTGTCTGTGCCTGGTAACTCATCCAATTCTGTCATTCAGACTTCTGACACATCTTACTTCTCCCTCTGCCTTGGCTGCTTGAGAGTTTAGCTCAGGTGCCTCTGCCTCCTCTCAGAGGAGGCCTCCTACCTACCCTTTTGGGAAGGAGCACCATCCAGGAAGTGCACCATGCAGGAAGGGCGCCATCCAGGAAGGGCCCATCCAGGAAGTGTGCCATCCAGGAAGGGTGCCATCCAGGAAGTGTGCCATCCAGGAAGGGTACCATCTAAGAAGAGCACCACCATCCAGGAAGAGCGCCATCCAGGAAGGGCCCTGTTTAGGTAGGGCACCATTCAGGAAGAGCGCCATCCAGGAGGAACCGAAGAACCAGCACTCACAGAGAGCCAGGCTGTACTGTTTGGACCCAGGTGACATTCACTGTCACAAGAGCAGCATTCAAACATGACCTCACTAAGCCCTATGCGCCATGTGCTTTAAAATAGTGAGCTGGGACCTGAGGTGTGGTAGAGGACTTGCCTAGCTTGTGCAAAACCCTGGTCTCCAACCTCAGAAGAAAAAAGAAAAGAAAAGAAAAAAAAACTTTACAAAGTTAAATTATGGCCAGTGAGATACCTGTGTGAGTAAGGAAGCTTGCAGCTGGGCTGGCAAACCATGAGTTTGATCTTAGGTTCCCATGTAATGTAAGGAGAAGGCTGACCCCTGTGACCTTCGTCCATGTCCATGGCAGGCAGGGCACACATGCATAAATAATATATAAAACATTAAATTAAAAGAGGATTTAATATTATATGAATGAAATGAAAAATAAAACAGAACCACATTCCATTTCTAGCTTAGAGGAGAGTCACGCTTTGTCCAAAAATTATTCATCTATGTGGCAAACACTTTCCTTCATTTAGATTTTTGAGATGGCGTGTCAGGCAGCAGCCCACTTTGGCCGGGAGCACTGTGCCACCCAAACGGCTGTATAACACCATGATGGTCTCCATAGGTGTTTGGGGGATTGCCCCCTGTGTGCCAGGCGCAGGTCCCTGGTGAGAAAAAAAGAGCAGCCATTTCTTCCTCTTTGCTGGTATGTTGTAACAGACTTAGCTGGGTTGGGCGGGCAAAGGCGGGATTTCAGTCCATGTGGCTGAGCATCCTGAACCTCACTTTCTGTCTTGTCTGTCTGTCCTGTTGGGACAGAATTCGCCCTTGCCAGCAGGCATTCCTGACCAACAAAGCTGCTACATTAGGGCAGAGGGGTGAGGCTGGGGGACACCTGACTATGGCCCCAGGCCAGGGCATCTTTGGGAGCCTCCCCAAAGTTGACCATTCTGCAAGAATAGCTCTTCATGGTTCCTGCCACCTCTGTGTAGTCCTGCTCCTGGTACACAGTTAAGGAACCCACCCAGGGTCACACAGCTCAGAGACTGAGTTTAGGACTGGGTCACTATTCTTCTCCTTCCTCTACCCAGTGGTCCTGATCAGGGTCCAGCATCCAGCAGGGGCTCAGCAGCTGCACCTGTTTCCTCCAGAACTGGGCACTTATGTCCTGTCTATGGGGCCATGAGAAGAGGACAGGCCATGTAAGAAGCGTCCCCCCTCCCCGGACAGGTGCCTACTATCTATACCAGAGACTAGCAAGCAGTCCCCTCTGGCCTAGCCCTGTCTGTCCTCATTCTATACTGGCACAGAAGGCTGACTTACCCACCTACCTCCTTCCTGCCCTCCCATTACAGTCTAGATGGGGTGCTTGCTACCCCCACACCCCAAGACACAGGCTTTACAGACAAGATCCCTGCTTTTGAGTTATTCCTGTCTGTGGGAAAAGCCTACGTAGATGGAGGCTGAGGATCAGGAAAGGAACTGGCCGAGATGGAGGCCATCAGGGACTGTCAGAGATTGCTCCTTTGGTTAGGATGCTTAGGCAGGCACTGTACCACAAGAGTGTAGCAGGACCACACGGCAACCCCAGAGCTGAATCATTCAACATGCAGGCTCTAGAAAGGCACCAGGCCCAGCTACTGATTCTGGAACACGGCAGGGTTGTGACTCTTGCTGCATTTGAGCAAGCTCTGGACACAGCATAGAGGCTGAGCTGGTGGAGCCAGGCCCAAGGCAGAGAACTCAGAAACAAAGGAAAGGTAACCTAGAGATGCAGAGGGAGGGAGAGTTCCAGAAATGGCCAGGCCTTGATGGATGAAGGATGGGATGTAGCCAGTGGGGAGTAGAGATGGGAGCGACATGATGGCCTGATTCTCACCATAAGAGCCTGGAAGATGGGGGTGACCTAAGATTAAACAAGATAAACAGCACAGGAAGGCGGGAGGGAGGGAGGGGTGTTTAGAACCAAATGCAGGGATCCTTATGCTAATGGACTGGTTCTATGTCTTATGTGGAGGCGGACATGGCAACCTACATGTGAGATCAACAGCACAGAGACATTCTCATACATGCGTGCGCACCCCCCCCATTATTGTACAAATGAACTGAAACTGGATCATTAGGCTGGTGTCAACATCCAAGGTGACACGGTGATACATGTTAGCTCCAAGGAAGTGGGGTGAAGGTTATAAAGGGAATCTCCATTTCCAACAACTGTATATGAACTCACAATTATCTCAGAAGAGGCTAATTATCAAATGTCTCCAAAAATGCAACAGAGAGCATGGGTTAGGGATGGGGATGGAGCTGAACGCACTCCCAGTACAAACTCCCAGTATACCCCACCTGGTTGCTGTGCAGCCTGTCTTGCTTTTCCACCTTGCCTGGTCCTGGCCCCAGCCCCTGACCACAGGCTCTCCTTCTCCGTCCATTTCCTGGGCTCCCTTGCTCATCTCCCTGCAGAACCCACGGTTTCCCACAGGCCCCGAGGGGGAGGACATTTATAGGGTTGGCAAAGACCAAACGCCAGGACAGAGCAAGGCAGGCCTCAGTCCGGCCTGAGGCCCAGGTCTGAGCGCTATGTTACCCGCTGACCAGGTGAGTCTGTGCTGTACTTGCCATGCACACAGGTGGGTGCACAAACTAACCCTAGAGGTGTATCGAGAGCGGACTGCAGGCATGCACTTGCGTGCAACGCCGGCCACATTCCCCTGGACACACACCTTGGAACCTAGGCCCGCTTGGGCTGCCCCACTGGACACCCTGCCCGAAGGAAGGAGGCTCTGCCAGGTGTGGGCCCCCTCCACTGCACCCCAAACAAATCCCTGGCTGATAAGGAGGCTTTGAAGAGAAACCCCTCCCTCTTCTGCCATCAGATAAACAGGGAAGAAAGAGAAACCCCTTCTTTCTCCTCCTCCAGCTCCGAAACTTACACGGGGCTGCCCCAGGCCTCAGCCCCCTCCCCACTGCACCTCCTTCAATCATGCGGATCACAGGCATCTTGACAGGTGGCTCCTCCGGTTTGGGTTTCAATCCAGGGAGCTGCAGCCTGGGGCGATGCAGCAAGGCCTTACACCTGAGTCTGACTGTCTGCAGGGCCTCTGTTGTGGGGACGCTTCTCAAGGGTTCTGGCTGTAAGAACACCAGAGGCAGGGGTGTCCTGCCTGAGACCCCACCCTTACACCAGGTACCCTGGCTTGAGCTTTTGTTTGGTTTTTATTTTTGTCTCAATGGTTCTTACTTAGAGTGTCCTCCCACTCAAATTGGATCTTTACCTAAGGTGCCCACTTCCTGAGTCCCAGTCTGTGGAATTCCTGGAGTAGACCCCAGCTTGATGAGCTCCCAGTTCAGGCCCTGGTCTGTGGGGGAGGGTCCTCGTGTCCTAGACCCTGTTGTCAAAGACATTGCTGTGCTCCCCAATTTCTGAACCCAAGTCTAGTACTAGAACCGCGGAGATCTCAGGAGGCGAGGTGAACAGGACCTGGAGGAGAGGGGTCAGGCAGGCAGGTGAAGGGACAGCACTCCACAGCCCTGCCTGGGGCCAAGGCATAATTACAAGGCGTAAGGTCTCAGGTGTGTGTGCTGAGGGGCAGGCTGACAGGCAAGGCCATCATTCTGTTTATCCTTCACAAAGACCCCCTGTAGGGGACCACGGTTCTCCCTGCAGTCTCTGCTCTAAGCTGACCCCAGCCCCTTGCACCTGCCAGCTGCCTAGTGAGGAGGCCTGAAGCATTTGGGGTGGGGGCAGGGGGCTGTCCCTGGACCACATGGGGACCACAGGCCAGACTGGGCCCCCTCTCCTACCCTTCTTCCAGGTGCCTCCCCCGCCCAGCTGACTCAACAGAAAACCCTATGATTTATTTATGCCCAGGAGCAGCCTTTGCCCAGGCTGCAGGAAGGAGGATCCATTCAGTCCCAGAGAGGAAGGAGAGGGGGAGAAAGGGGAGGGAGAAAGAGATACAGGGAGGGGGAAGGGAGAGGCAGGCCTCTCTCCTCCACCCAGGAGCCCCATCTAGGCCCCTGTCCTCAGGTCCTCATATCCTAAGGAACCTTTCCCATCACCGCTTCATCTGGGCCGTGGAGGACCCAATTACTTATAATAAACAATTCCGTTTATCTTTATCAGAATCATTATCTAAATTGGCTACATGACACATACTGCTCTCTAAGTGTGCCCCGGGGAGGAGGGACCATAAAAGCAGGGTTCTGCACTCCGTAATTATCCCTCTATGGGCCATAAACCATTACACTGGTGTTTAAAATAGGTACGGTGAGCAGTTTCCCTGGCCATGAGAGCTGCCCAGGGCACCCACGGAAAGGAGGCAACTGGAAGTTTTGCTGCGGCCAACAACTTCCAGCTGCTCCGAGGTGACTCCTGCAAGGACCTAGTCTTGCTGTCCTCAGAATAATAAGGGCCTGGATGGAGGGGTGGGCCACATGGAGAAGCAGGTAAGGGAGGTAGCCATCAACTCTCTTTGGGGCTTTTCCATGTCCTCCTGAAATAATGAATGGCTTCTGTCCAGGACTGCTGTCCTCCTGCCCCACTGGTGTTGACTTGAGTTTCCCTTGGTGTTTGTAGAGGTGCCTCCGCCACTGGCCCTCCCCTCCTCATCCTCAGGGAGGGACACATGAGCATCTCACCCATGATTAAAACAAAACACAGGCTGCTCTTGGAGCTACTCCCTCCCTGTCGCCTCTTAGCTGATGGGTCAGAGCTGTGGCTGGCTCTGGCTTTGGTTTCCCAGAGGCCTCTGCTCCCTCTAGCTACTATGAGGGTTGGCCAGAGGCTGTGTCCCTAAAACCTTTCCCTTTCCCAGCACCCAGATCCTTTGCTTGACAGGGAGCAGGAGCCAGCTTGGCAGGGTAGGGTGTACATTCTCTGAAGTCATTTGTGTCCAAGTCCTCCTCAGTGGACTCAGCCATAGGGACAGACAGGTATAAAATGGTACTGTTCCTGAGGGGCTTCCTGCTGACCTCTTGGGGGATGTCAGGGCATTGGGGAGGGAGATGGCAGGAGCTCTCTGGGCTGGGATAGGGAAGAGGACCATTTGGAGCAATGCATAGGCACAAAGCAGATGTTTGAGACTAGCACTAAGTGCTGTGCATTGGGAACAGTGTCCCCAGAGGAGCTTGCTATGGCTTGATCATCTCTGGGGACCTTGGAGAACTGCAGATTCTCCCAGCCTGGCAGATTGGAAAGCCTGGGCAAACAGCAGCAGCAAATCCATTGGCTGCCCTAGTGTGAAAAACTCATTCTGGAGCTCACATCAGAGAAAGAACATGCTGATGCAGAGAGAAAGTGCAGGAGGGGAGCCTGGAATAGTCCCAGAGGTCTTAAATCCCTCTGGAGGGATGCTGGAGACCATAGAAGACTTTAAGCCAGGGGCTGATGAAAATCAGAATCTAAGAGCTTCATTGAGACTTTAGGATGAAGTGGGGTATGAAGCAGGATGATGGGGATACCAAGGGGACAGAGAAAGGGCAGTATAGGGGACGGTAAAAAGGGTCCAGTGGGAGGATAGAGGTGGTGGGGGAGGAAGGATGCAGGAGGACACAGGTGGCTCCAACCTAAGAACCTGGAAGGAAGGAGGGGCTAAAAGATGATAGTTCAGTGGGTAAGAGCACTGACTGCTCTTTCATAGGACCTGGGTTCAGTTCCCAGTATCCACATGGAGGCTCACAACCATCAGTAAGTACAATTTTAGGGGCTCCAAAGCCTTTTCTAACCTCTGAGAGTACCAGGCACACAGGCAAATCCTATTAGACATAAAATGAAATAAATAGAAAAAAAGGAACCTTGGTGGATATGTGACTCCCCTAGAGTACAGAGTAGAAAAAGGCCCAGGTTCTGGATGAGTGAGGTTGGGAACTGAGACTTCAGATCTGACCAAAGGACCAGAAGTTGCTGGAGTCCCAAGCCTGGAGGCGCTCAGCATTCCTGAGCTGTCTGTGCAGCCAGTACCTCCCTCCACCTCATACATGTCCAGCTTGCTGTCCTCCCAGCCACAGCCTCTTCGATTCCAGTTTCCCTGAGGGTCTCAGGCAGCCTTGTCACCCCTGGTGCCTCCAACTGGCAGCCAGCATCTTCCTGATTCAGGCCATCACCAGCTGTATAGGCATCCACCTGAGTCCACCTCTCCATCTCTGCAGCCAGCACACTGATCAGCGAAGTGCCGGTCCATGCACTCCTTGCTTAGAGACAGATCATCCTCTAGCCCTCCACCACTCTCAGGCATCCATAAAAAAAGGATGAGCTCGCCCATTTTACAATGAAACACTAAGACACAGAGAGCCCAAGTCCCCTGCCCAAGGTAACATAGCACCCAAGAAGGAGTTGAGATGTGAGGACCCAGGTACCTCTTCAGTGGCAGAACCTGGCCTTCTTCTCCCAGGGCAGGAAGGAGGCAGTACCCAGGGCAGGCAGATCTGCAGGCTGGAACCTACATTCAAGGGAGGCCCTGGAGGCTGGGGGCCTCCTTAATGTGCCTATAACTCATTCTCTGGGTTCACTAATGCTCCCAGCTATTAGTGCCGAGCACAGCTAAGCAAACTACAAAATATTCCTCCGCCTCAACAATCAATTTCCATATTGTTACAAATGGAGTCCATGCCTGCTGCGGTTCATTTTTCTCCAGGTTTTCCCCCTTCCCTTTACCCGGAACTGTGAGGAAGTCATTATGGGGTGTTATGAATTTCACAATGTGCTAAAAAAAATAAAATAAGATAAAAATGCAGACGGTGTGGAATCCATGTGCTGGAGAGCAGCCCTTCCCATCACCCAGGGAGTTGCTGAGGTCAGGAGAGCAGGAGGGAGATGGCAGTGATGGCTGCTCCCTGAGGACAGAGGATGGAAGGCAGGGGCAAAAGCCATGTCTCTGGAGAAAGAAGTCTATGTCCCTGAGAACCACTTTTCCATTTTGTTGAATTTTTTTGGGGAGTCAGGGTATTGCCGTGTAGCCCAGGCTGTCTCAGACAGATGATGACCCTGCCTCCGTCTTAGTGTGCTATGTCTGCCGTCATGGCTGTCTCCTTTGGCTGCTCCTGAGCTACAGAGTCCCCAAAGGACAAAAGGACACAGTGTGGTCTCACATGTGGGCCAAGGCACTGTTCAGGCTTGGAGGGGCCAGGGCCACCATGGCTTCCCAGAAGGGTTTCCTGAAGGGAGGGAATGCTGGGGCAATGATTTCCCTTCAGGCACCCTTCAGCTGCTTTGAGTCACTACCATCTGCTCCCCAAAGTGTGCGGATATGAGTGTCAGGCAAAGGCCCATCATTAGTGGACTGGTTAAATACGGGGGGGGGCAGTGGATAGTGCGAGAGCAGAATGTGCTGCTGGAAAAGGAACTGTGCGATGAATGACACACCCATTCCATTTTGTCACAGTAAGCGTGGAATTATAGGAATGGTGTCTAGGGCTGATTCTGGGACTGGCGTGGGGGAGGCTTTCTCCTTTGTTCAGACACTCTATATTTGACTTCTCCCTGCATATATACTTGGCTAATACTTTCTATTTACATTTCATTCTTTTCACTTAATTTATGACTACTGTGTGTGAGTTTAGACATGCATGTGCACAGCATGGGTGTGGTAGTGGTCAGAAGACAACCTTGTGGAGTCGGCTTCCTTCTTCCACTAACGGTTCCGGGACTGAACTCAGGTCTCCAGGCTCTGCTTGTAAGCGCTTTTACTGGCTGAGCCATCTCTCCAGCCTGTGCTCAGCTGAAGATGATTTTTGAAAAGGCTGTCCAAAAGAGTTAGCACATATGCATTTTCTTATAGAAAACCTTTCCTAATCCAATAAAGCAAAATGTGCCCACTTGACTTTGAATGCCTGGGAAGTTCTGTAGCTATGTGAGTCTACTACACTATGTTCCCCCTCAGACTGTGATCTCAAAATCAGAATCTAAGTATTCAGCTTGCCTTGGTAACTGTGGAGCCTGAGCCACCACCACTCATCTGCCAGAAGACGAACCATGTGCAGCTGGCCCTAACCTCACAGGAGACAGCACACCTCACGAGCCACTGTCCTGAGGACATGGGCCTTACATAAGTAGGCTTTGCTTGTGGGTTTTATTCTTGCGTGTCTTCATTTGCTTAATATATCCATATAGAATGTGAGTTCAGTAAACACTGTGTGGGTGAATGGATGGCTAAGATGATGGATGGACAGGTGGATGATGGCTGGTGAAAGGATGGATAGATGGATGGATGGACAGGTGGATGGATGGACAGATAAGAGAATAAATGGATGGCTAGATGACGACTGAATGGGAATTGGCTGTGAAGATGGACAGATGGATGGACAGGTGGATGACTGAAGACAGGAGGGGACAGCACACCTGTCTGCTTTTCTTCATGCTGACGTCCTTTCTATCATTCACAGGGCTCAAATGGCTGGTTTCTGTGCAGACCCACCTTTACCCACTTTTATTCCAGGGATCCAGTGGAGCTATTATCCCTAAGCCTCCTGTCCCATCAGTGTCCCTCACAACTTGTCCTTCATGAGGCACCAGGACATCATCACTTCCTTCTTTGTAGCCTCTGCAGCTTTAGACTACAGTCAACTCAAACACGGACTCTGAGGACAAATGCCAGTTCTAGGTCTCTGGGAACTGTTTCCTCAGCAACACTGCATCCTAATTCTCATTATGTTCTCAAGGGTCACGGAGGGTGGGTCTTCTACCCTTCACATGGTCAGTACCATCCCACTTTGAGGATCTATAGAGTACCTCTACCTTCATGAATCTCACTCCCTTCACAAGATCCTATGTGGTGGTGGAGGCTGTTAAGAGAACAAAGTGCCCAGAATCATAAGTGAGTTAACCATGTGCCCTGCCAGGGTTACATTAGAGATGGTCCTGCACCTGTTGGGCTCTAGAGCATCCCTTACAAAGCAGGTAATGTTAATGTAATATCAGCTGGATCTGGTAACATTGAAATCCCTAATTACCTCCCTTATAAGTCTAAGGAGTCCCTGGCAACATGGTCCAGTTTTGAGTTCCTCCACAGTGTCAAGTGGGCCCAGAGGAGATGCTGAGGAGTTTGCCAGAGGGCAAGAGCAGTTTGGAGAAAACATCTACTTGCTCTGGGGAGGTGGGCTCTGTGTTCTGAGGGTCTTCACGGGGGCCCTCCAGTGGGACATGCAGAGCTAGTCAGATGAGCATATACCTGGAGTGGCTGCTGCTGCCCGGCCAGGTGGGAGATGAGGGCAGACAACCTTTCCACAGGGAGGCTGATAGCAGGAAGAGCCCCAGGCCCTCTGTCGCTGTCAGCACTTGGCAGGGGTTCTGAGGAACTACACATCCTGCTGAAAGGACCTGTCTTGCTTGGGAGAAACTCCAGCGAAACAGATTGGCCTTCAGCCGCACCTCACACCTGACTCAGGCAGAACCAACTAGGGACAAAGTTGGCACCAATCCAGCTGCTCTATTCCGCTCTATGAGGAAGAGGAATGGATTCTGGTCCATAGGACAAAAAGCTAGAGGTCGGGGATGGACAGCCACTTACCCTAGCACCATGGCTAGGAGGGATTCTCCCCTAAGTCAGCTGGAGGGCATGGCCATTCTCTGTCTTGCCTTAGTGAGGGGACCCCTCTCAACACTGACATGACCATCTCACAATTCAGGGGACCCAGGCTTTGGAGGGATTTGGGAGCAAACACTTGATCCTCAAAGGCAACCCCCAGAGGCTTCGGTGAGAGCATCTCCCGGAGAGGACAAGGAAGCTCATCTCCTCTCCTGCCATCTCTGCAGCATGAAGCTGAAGGGTGCAGAGGGTCTGGGAGGGGCCTTCCCAGGGGATCGATCAATAGCTTGCCAGCAAACAGGTTTTTCAGAACTGGTTTATGGATTTCTCTCCCTACCTCATTCTTTAAGCCTGACAGCTGGGGAGCTGATGGGGGAGACTCTCCAGCCTGGGAGAACACTGACTGTGTGGAGGACACACAAGGCCTTGGTTACCTGGCAGGATGAGATGACTCCCACCTGGCCTCCAGATGGCCCTTTGTCAGCTGCTGGGACGCAGAAGGGGCAATAGTTTACAGTGGTTAGGGTACAGCCCCAAGTCTGCCACAGTTCCACCCCTTCCTGGCCACTCACTGGACCCCTTTAAGTCCCAGTTTCTAGAAGACTAGGGTTCACTTCCCAGGATCACGGTAACATCTCAGTGAGAATACAGTACCTCTATGCACAATAAGTACCCCATAAAGGCCCCAGGTATCACCTGCAAGGGAATTCCCCTGCCCTGCCTCAGGAGCTTTTTACCCAGCAAAATAGAGGCAAAGGAAGAGGAATGCTTGACACTCCTTGAGCAGCTGTGTCCTTGAATTATTTTTTAAGATTTATTTATTTATTATGTATACAACATTCCTTCCATAATACAACATTCCTTCCATGTATGTTTGCATGACAGAAGAGGGAACCAGATTTCATTATAGATGGCTGTGAGCCACCATGTGGTTGCTGGAATTGAACTCAGGACCTCTGGAAGAGCAGTCAGTGCTCTTAACCTCTGAGCCATCTCTCCAGCCCTGTGTCCTTGAATTGTAAAGAGCCCTTTACTGAGAGGAAGCTAGGGCCCAGGATCCAGGGACCATCCTGGCGTACAGGTGTGGCCTGGACCACCCTAAGTATTAACAGCATCTTCCTTTGCACTGAAAGCATCCCTGCTCGAATAATGAAGATATAGTCACTGATTTATTGAACTGCTCAGTTCTGCTAGGAGTAGACAGGCTGCCTCTAAGTCTTGTCAATAACCTAGGAGTAGGGATTTGCTCCCCAGGGAGACAAGCGAGACTGAGAAAGGGCATCTAACCTGCCAAAGGACACACAGCTGAAGGTGGCAAAGTTGGGGTTCACATGGATCCTGGCCCCACTGCACTGTCCACATTCATCCAGTCTGCCTGCTTAGATGCCCTGGCCTCTCTCCCAGGCAGACAGAGCCATGAGATTCCACTTCCTTCTGCAACTGTCTTCTAAACACACGCAGCCTTCCACTGGACGCGCAGGTCAGCGAGAGCAGGCCGGGCTACCTGCAAAGCACCGCCCGCTCCAGCTGTGTACACAGAGGGATGAGACCCAGGATAACAAGCTGAGATCTTATCGGAGGACTGGAGGCTGGAAGCTGCTGCTGGGCACTGTGGGCAGCTCCTCCTCAGCTCGGAGAATCCTGTTTTCTTTCCTAAGTGGAACATGAGATACTCATCTCTGATTCCACTGTGGATTGGGGGGCAGGGATGGGGTAGCCACTTAACACCTAGACCAGGGTGAGAAGGGGGAGGGCTGCGTATCCATCACCAGCTGACAGCATCGCTGTCCCAGCTTGGCAGGTGGGGGCTGCAATGAGGGTTGGGGTCAGCCTATCTAAGCCTCTAGCACGAGTGAGGCCAGTACTGCTGTGACCATCCTCATGTTCCCGTTCGTTGATTCATTGGGAGAACTCCCCAGTGGCTATGCTGGAATGTCCACCCTTGGGTAATGTCAGGCTGTGGGGTAGATGGCAGTGAAAGCGTGTGACCAAGCAGGCAGGGTCAATCCTGATGGAGAGCTGGAAAGGGGAGTAGAGGCCGGTCTCATTTTAGATGACCAGGACTTGGCTGGCTGCCTAGGACAGAGGATAGAAGCCACCTTCTTGGTATAGGACTGTTGTTAGCCACAGAGGTATGAGGAGTGGAAGGCCCAGGGGGCAGGGCCTTGGGGGAGGCATTGAGTGCTGGTGGTGAGTTCTCGAAGCAGAGGGAAGAAAAAAAACTAGAAAAGAACTAGCATTCATGATCATCTGGGGTCCAGACAGCACTCCATGGGGGCCAGGAGACTGGAGGTGACTGAGGGCAAGGAGCAGAGCTCAGGAGTCCCATGCCTGTGTCACATCAGGCATTTCCCCTGCTCTAATCCATCCCACCCTCTGTGTAGTGTTCCAGAATCTTCCTGGGGCCTGAGGGGGGTTAGTCCTGCTATGTGAGAGACCGTGTGTGGACAGACCCAGATTCGGGCCTGCCTGGCCTCTTGGGCCAGCTGACACATACCTGAATCCTATTGCCATAGTTCCAGATTCCATGATCCAGAGAACTATGGAGAGAGACAGCTGTCCCCGTGGAAGAAGTGGGTCTCAAGTGGCTCGTCCCCTTTCTCACAGGAGTGTGTTTTCTTCTCTGCACCCCAGTGTCTTTATCTGAGGAGGGGCATGACCGAGAGAATGTGAGCCCAGAGCCCATTCTGCAGGGTTAGAGCCCGAGTACCACCATGCTCATGTAGAAGAGTAGGCTAGCTGGGGATAGCGTGTGGGTACAACATGGGGGAGGCAGACCATGTTCTGGGTAGACACAGGAGAAACCCGGGAGGATGATGGCATGAGAATCCTCAAAGACGGAGTACAGAATCCATCCCCTACACATGTACACATGGGTTAGGATAGGTGTGGGCCTGATTCCAGGACAGAAACTCTGGCTAGGAGAGCAGAGGTAGTCCCTTCCTTCCCTCCACAGGCATGGCCTGCCTTGGGAAGACCACACTATCAGTGCCTGGACCCAAGAAGCTATACCTGGCTTCACATCCTGCCCTGCCAGCTAGC
Organism: Ellobius talpinus; assembly: GCA_001685095.1. Classification (NCBI taxonomy): domain Eukaryota; kingdom Metazoa; phylum Chordata; class Mammalia; order Rodentia; family Cricetidae; genus Ellobius; species Ellobius talpinus. The sequence continues at coordinate 16,954 of LOJH01018504.1, forward strand.
AGTGATTTCAGCCAGGCAACAAAACTCTCAGGGCATCAGTCTTTGTCTCTGAAGATGGGAATAGCAATGGAGCGACTCTTCTTGAGAATGCAGCGGGTGTGCTGCAAAGGGTCATAGGAATTCATCCCACACACAGACCCTGGAGGCCTGAGTGTGCCCATCAGCGCTCCCTCATCAGGACCAAGCCAGGAAGCCTGCCCTGCCCTATGGGGGCCCTAGCCCCACCGATGGAAAGATACAGTTCATGCCTCCTGAGATCCCAGAGATGTTCTGTGGAACTACCACCATAACTGGCAGTCTCCTCCCCAAGGAAGCGGTTCTTGGAGCATCCTCTGTGCTCCCAGCTTGCTAACCAAGGGCAGAACCACCTCTGGTCAGCTGCTCAACCCTGTCACCAGAGCAGGTGGCTCATCTTGGAGACGTTGCCCCAAGCAGGTATAGGGTATCCTTTTTGATCTCGCATCAGCTTAAAGAGAAGCCAGGCATGGGACACTGGCCTTCCCTGGCCTTGCCCTTTATTTATCCCCCCCAATCGGTGAAGGGCTGCAGAGAGGACATTCTGACCTGGAACTCAGGAGAGCACATTTAGTGAATATAGTGAGGTCCCATGGGATCTGTCACAGATGACAAGCAAGGCCTAGAAGCACCCACTATTGCTGTTCTTACACTCAGATTCAGGTCACAAAATTTGGCAGCAGTGGAAAACTTGGCCTCCTTGACTCTACAGTTGTTCAAATCTTGGCAGGGCAATGACCCGGAGCTACTGGGAGAGGTCCTGTGACAAGGCCGACAGATCTCAGGACAGCTGGAGCAAAGGGCCACCTTGTAGGCCTTTGCTTGAGCCCTTGCTGCCATCACCTGCTCCCCTATATCTAGCCAACACCTAGACCAGGAACGCAAAGGAAGTTCTCCAATGGAACACATTTTTAAGTATATCAAAGGGTGTGCTCCCCCCACTTCTTTCTATACATTGGGTTCTAAAATCTGGGCCATCCCGCCACTCACATTAACTGTGTTAAGGAGGAATTATAAAAAGAAATCAAATTTCCCATAGCATTTGAACGCCATTAAAATGCCAAACAATAAACTACCAGGCTGCAAATTAGATCAGTGGAAATATCAAACACATTGAGGTATAAAATCCATAATTGCATTTAGTGGCAGCCGTCCCTGGAGAGGCGCTGCTAAAGATCACCACAGCCCCACATATGAGGGGCTATTGACAGAAGAATAAAAATCGACAGGCCAACCAAATAAACCGGCAGGCTTCATTAAATATTCAGCTATGGAAATTTGACTATCCAGCCTTCCTTCCCTTGGCCCCAGCTGGGGGCTCAACCCCTGCTCTCTCCTAACTCTCTCCCCCATGGCTTTCACAGGCAGGGTGAGGAGAGGGAGAGGAGGCAATAACAGGGGGCTCCACCAGGATTATTATTGCTAGGCGGGTGTTATTAGCTCTCACCCAGGAGTACCTGGCCCCCGAAGTCTTTAATTAGGTCATTATAGGGTAATTTCCAGCGAGGTTTTAACTCCTTAGCAGCCGAAGAGCCCTTAGCTTAGTCTCAGATTCCCGAAGGGATCTGGCTGGGGTCAGCCCACTGGCTGGGAAAAGAGCGGGATGGCCCTGGAGAAGGGGTTGGACTTGATTCCAGGTCCCTAGAGATTGAATTCACCTGCTCCAGGACAGAAGGATCCCTGGCTGGCTGATGGGGAACCAGTGCTCAGCCTGGAGGCCAGGTGGATTTTGCAGGGTGCTCGTGGGACCCCAGTCCTATTGGGTTCCAACCTACGCGACCCCCTTCGCTAGGAACGGATTTTCATCTTGGCTCTCCCCAGTGTCTCCTCGTCGTCCTCTGCTTCTTACCATCCAGCCTCCTCACCTCTCCTCCCAGGCCTCACTCATCTCCTTCCTAGCTCTCCTCCCCTTTTCTCCTCTCTCCTCCCCTTCTCTCTCCTTCTCCTGCCCAATTACGCCCTCCCCTCCGTGCTCACCTAGGAGCAGCCGCCATGTATAATGCATGCGATGGAAGCACCAATAGGATTAGGCACCTCCGCCCGCCTTGGCGGAGTAAAGTTTATGTAAATGACTGATGACAGCGCTATTGTGTGAGGAATATCAATGGAGTAATTACAGTTACATCGGGCGCCCGCGCCGCCGGCCCGTGTTAATTTTTCACCGGCTCCCTCGGGAGAGATCGCAGTGCGCTCCGAAGAGCACAGCTAATAATGGGAGCTCGGAGCCGCCGCTGCGCCATGCGCCCCGAGGTCTTTCTGAGCAGACTGCTAAGCACTGCCTGTCTCCCCGGAGAGCCGAGAACAGAGATAAAATGATTAAAAACTGCCAAGCGGGCCTGGCAATCACTCGCTCCGCTGTCAGCCCGACACAAGACAAATCTCTGCGATTTTTTCTCCTCCCTCCTCTCCCTTTGTGAGCCCCTCGAGCTGGAACGTGGGGGGCCGGCTGGGGTCAGGGTCAGCTCTCCAGGGTGGCAAGGCCTTGGGCAGGACAGGCAGCGGTGGAGAGGAGGGCACTGGCCTTTTGGGTTAGGGGTGAGCGCACAGTCTGCAGGGAACCCGGGGGAGCCAGAGACCTAGCTAGTTGCCTGCTTTTCCCAGAGAAACTCCTGTCAGGACACACCTGTCAGGGCACACCTGTTGGGGGATATGGCGGGCACACCTGTGAGAACATACCAGCCAGGGCACACCCTACTGGAGCACACCTGTCATGACCCACCTGCCAGGGACACCAGCAAGGGGGGCAGAATCATTTTGGTTGGGAACTCTTTAGGCTTCCAAGAACTTGTTCTCTGCGCTCTACTTCCCTAAGCCCCAACATGGCCACCATCTCCTGTCTTCTTTCTCACGTTTCCTAGGCCAGCCTGACACCTCCAAATCCTGAGACCCCAGCCTGAGCATTGACCCAAAGCAGATCCTGGCTAGGGTCTGCCCCCCTTTCTCTCAGGACTTGAGCTGCACCTGGGCATCCATCCCTGTGGCCCTGGAACTTCAGTCTGGTCCCAGCACCAGAGAAGAGAGCAGAAGGAAGAAAAGGCGCAAATGAGGCTCCCCACTGCTCCCACCCCTGGAGCCTGCCATCTACCAGGCTCTGCCTGGGCTATCACGCTCCACCTGCCACGCCTACCTGTGTCCACACATCACATCTGCATGGCTCCCAAGTGACACAAAGACACAAGCAAAGTCTTCTCATGCCCTGACAGAGCCCTCCATGGACAACATCACATGCTGACACCCAGACTTAGTGTCCCCAGTGCAGAGATGTAGGCCACACATCATGGGAAACATCAGTCCACTCACCAAATAACATTCACCAAGCATTCACTTGTACTAACACCCTGAGCCCATGTCAGCCCGTGACACATACTTAGAGCATGCTGCATTGGGCTGCACGCACATAGGCACCACCCCTCTGTGTTGCTTGCCTGGCTACATGCACTGGCATGCGCAGCAGAAGCCAGGGTTCCTAGAGAGGCACAGAGCTGACCTCTCCAGATGCTGTATGTGATGGAGTAGTATGTGGCAGAACCACCTGCATATGGGACTCAGATGGATTGGGCTGGGCAGGTACTGCAAGCCTAAGCTGGGACAATCACAGTGGGGAGAACCCCGAGCAACCACCTGGCTCTAACATTAAGCAGAGCTCGCCCTAGTGGCCTCTAGCTGGACGTCAAAACCAGGCAGTATCTGCGTCAGGCCTGGCTACTCTATATAGACCTACATACAGGGTGTCTTCCCTCTTGCTTAAGGTTCCTTGGCTTGGTTCCAAATTTGAACAATAATAATGAAGGGATTATAATTTTATCCTTTGCTGGATTCCCACTGCCAAGAATACCCATTTTATGGATGAAGAGACTGAATTCAAAGGCAAGGACAAGAGAGCCAAGATATAGGTTACCAGCCTCTGGAGCACACACTCTTTCAAATCCTAAGTCACCAAGTCCTGTATACACACTTCTTTGGAGATGCCCAGGTCACACTACTGCCATCTGTGCTTACTCCAGCATGCCGCAGAGACTTGAGCATCTGGGCTCAGAAGCCTTTGCCCGCACATATCCACTGAGTCTCCACCATAGGTCCTGTGCTAGACATTAAGGAGGCCTGAGCCAGATGACAGGTCAAGGCCAGACCCTCACAGAGCTCCAGCGGGCTGACATCCTGGCCTCAGGAATGTACAGCAGTGACTACCACCTTGCAGGACCCCCTTCCCATGCTCACAGTGCTCTCCCCAGGACTGGCCTCTTCTCTGGTCCTCCAGCCTTCCCAGCAACTCATACCGCACTCAGTACTTTTTCTAACACTAAACCTGACAGGCTGCCCCTACTTAGAATCCTGCTAGGCATCTAGTGACCCCTGGAGTAGAGGGCTGGTGCAGGGCCTTCTAGGTCCCCAGGTGTGAACTTTCTCTGCATCTGTGTGTCGATCTTTGTCTGAAACCTGATTAGAATTAACCCCACCCCACCTCCACTTGTCTTCCCTGGATAATGTTTGGACTTGGGTATCCTTCCTCCATAAAGTCCTCTTCTCTGCCTCTAGGCTGGCTGAAGAGCCCTGTCCTGTCTCCAGGTAAGCCCTGTGTTTCCTCTACCAGATCCCAACCGAGCTCGCTACCCCAGGCCTCCTTTCTCTCTCCCATGGGTCAGAGATTCTTTATGGGGAGGGTAGTCTGTGTCTACAGTATATGGGATTAGGGTAGCCTGTGTCTACAGTATATGGGGAGGGTAGCCTGTGTCTACAGTATATGGGA
>LOJH01018506.1:0-21714 GCA_001685095.1 Ellobius talpinus
TTCCTCCCTCTGCTCTGAGCAGTGATTCCAACTTCTACTTACATCCTAATGGGTGTTTGGGTTTGATTCTATTTTGGGCTATCAAAACAAGGCGCTACAAGTCTGTACAAGCCTTTGAGAACCTAAGTTTCCAGTTCTCTTGGTCATCTGACTAGGGACAGAATGACAACAGGTAAGTGAGTACATTTAATTCAAAAACAAAACAAAACACCACCCAAACTCTTTTCCACAGCCACTGAATCATTTGATAGTCATGCCAACAGGAAACATGATCCAAAACAGCCTCACATAAGGGGAGCACAGGCTGAGGCGAACACAAAGTATTATCACAAACCAGGGAAGCACTGGGCCAGAAACAAAGACAGGAGCAGGAGGCAGGGCAGACCAAATTTCCATAGGAGCCACTTAGGGCCAAGAAGCCAAGGCAGACTTCCCAGCCCATGCTTTTCTCACCACTTCCCTGGACAAGCAGAACTCCCTGCAGCCCAGAATCCATCTCAGCTTACACCTTTTCTCTGGATAAGTGGCCCTGCCAAGTTCTGGCCCAACAAGATTTGTCCCCTACCTCTCCCTATCCACAGGTGTGTAATGTGCTCACACCTCTGGGAAAAAGAACAATGAGCATCCCTGAAGGTCAGGGTCTTCATGGAGTCAGTCTTTGGGTGGCAGCTTTCAAGCCCAGTGAGCCAGTTCCTGCCACACCCTCTCCAGCAAAACAGAAATGCCCAGGACAAATCTGCCCCAGATGAGTAAACACAAGTTGTCTAGAAAAGCTGCCCAGGGTTGATCCAGCACTGAGGCATGGCCCATCAGATGACATTTATCTCATGAGCAGCTCAGAAAACCCTGATAAGAAAATGGAGGCTCAGAGCCAGTGAGATGGCTCGGTGGCTCAGTGGCACTGCTGTCCAGCCTGACAACCTGACATCCTGAGTTCAATCCCCAGGACCCACATGGGAGAGGGTGAGAATCAGCGACCATAAGTTATCCTTTGACCTGCATGCTATGGCAAATGCACATCCACATATGTACACATGAATAAATAAATAGAAATATAATTTAAAAATTCAATCCAGCAAGAACATTGGAGAAAGATTTTCAGACACCAGGTAAGGAGGGCAGAACATACACAACTGAGGGCTGTGAGCAGAAGAACCAAGTTCCAGCATGGCAGATGGCCTCCTCTCTCCTTCTGGGAAGCTGACCAATCAGTGATGTCAAAATGTAACTTACAAACAACACAGGAGGGAGCTGCTGGGAGCTCCCTTTGATGTTAAACACTTCCACTCCACCCCATGTGATGAATGAGAAACTGAAGTCTAGGGAGAAGATGGAGTTTCCCCAGAACCAAGAAACTTAAAGAGATTCAGGCCAAGGTGGCTAAAGGAAGGTAACAGGCCAGCCTAAGCCACATCTGCCTTGCCTGGGAGAACACAGAGATGTGACACTCACTTCCTCGACTTAGCACATTCCTTCTTCCAGTTATTTATCAGCACAGGGACGACTTCTTCTGACGTGTCCTCCTTATTCAGTGACCAGAGGTCACTGCTCTCCAGGGGCTGGCGGTAGCCCTGCACCATCATCCTGGGAGCAAGGCACAAAGGGAGACACAATGAGCATTGAGAGTGCCGTGGGGCTCCCCTCACACACCTGCCATGACTGGGGAAACCTGAGGATGAGTGGATATGAAGGCACATTAACTAATCACGGCTAAGTGTACTGGGTCTTTCAGGGAAATGGGGCCATCTTGGCAGACAGGAGAACAATGTGTTTAGAAAGAAGTACCTGGGTGTTTCTAATTATTGTTCTGCACTGGAAATTTTATTTCTAATTATTTTATTTGCAGACAGGGCCTCATGTAGTCCAGACTGGCCCCAAGTTCTCTATATAGCCAAAGATGATCTTGAACCTGCTTTTCCTGCTTCCTATGAAAATATCGGGCAGTTCTAGGTGTTTTCTTGTCGTTGATCGTGTATTTTTTATGTATTTCCTGTGATATGCATATGTGACTTTACTGTAAGCTAGGGGACAATAACAACAACAGGAGTCACTACTCTGTATCTGTGGGTTCGGAAAAGCTTTGTTTCATGTAATTCCTTAAGCAGAAGAGCATGTCAGTTATTTAGACTGCATTGGGGTCATGCAGCATCTAGAGATAATTCAGAATACAAGGCAGCTGTGGTTAAATGCACATTACTCTGCTTTATATGGAGGGCTGAGCATCAATCAGAAAGTGTAGTATCTGCATGCTTTTCTGGAACCAAGCCTGCTAGGATACCACATTAAATAGTTAGAAAACCCCTCAACCCAAAGGCAAGCCTCATAGCCCATGTACTTATCACACTGGAGTTCATAAAATTGGAGGCTAGTTGGTGACCTTGCAGACAGTACGGGAGGGAACAACAGGGAGTGGAGCTGCGCAGAAGCATTTATTCACCCACTGCACCCATGTTCCACTACCAACCCCATCAGGAGGCCCAGCCTTACCCTGTAATCCACCAGAAAGTGATCCTGGAAAGGAAAGAGGCACTGGATTCTGGGCACGGATTCTAGGAGACAGAAAGCACAGGAGGAGAAGAGAAACCCAAACTTAACTTTCCACACCTAGGAAAGCTAGGCGGCGCTGACCATCCTTCCTTTGAAGGGCCATGGCCCTCACACTTCTGCACCCCACATGGGCTGCTCTCCTGAGGCACAGGAAAAGACCAGAGTTCATCCTTCCAGTTTTACCCAACAAATGTTTCCTGAGTACCTACTACGTAAGCACAACACAATACTATACAAACCTATCTCAACCTACATCTCCATAGCAATCTGATGTGGGAGTCCCCTCTGTGTGCTGTGATTACCATTAATGAATAAAGAAACTGCCTTGGCATGTTGATAGGGCAGAACTTAGGTAGGCGGGGAAAACTGGCCTGAATGCTGGGAGAAAGAAGGGTGGAGTCAGCAGATGCCATGGATCTGCTGCGCTGAATCTTTGCTGGTAGGCCACAACCTCGTGGTGATACATAGATTAATAGAAATGGGTTAAACTAAGATGTAAGAGTTAGCCATTAAGAAGTTAGAGCTAATGGACCAAGCAGTGATTTAATTAATACAGTTTCTGGGTGGTTATTTTGGTTCTGGGCAGCCGGGACGAACAAGCGGCCCCCTCCTCCAACAGCAACCAATCCCATGATCTTGTGTAACACTGGCCCCACTTCATTCATCCATTCAACAAGTATTTTATGATCACCTACTATGTGCTGGGTACTCTATAAAGTACTATGGGCCTTTCCTTCCTTCATTCCCACCTCAGCTTTGTGAGGTGGGGTGTGAGGTGGGGCTATTATCATTGTTCCCACTTTACACATCCGTTTACTGAGCAAATTTTTATTAAGCATCTCTTTACAAAGAGGTGTATAGTTTTGTGTTGCATTGCTGGCAAGCAAATCCAGGACCTTGCATTTGCTAGGCAAGTGTTCTTCTCTGAGCTACACTCTCAGTCCAGATTTTACTGTTTTATGGCCCTGTAGACTCTCTGAACACCATCTTATTACCTTGTTCACCCACTTCCTGATACTTACCTGAGCACTTACCATGTGCCAAGAAACATACATAAGTATAAATAAACATCCTGTACAATAAACATCATGTACTTATTGTACATGATGCACAAATGAAATCATCACAATCTCTGACTTCAAATTCTACTACAGAACTACAGTTATGAAAACACCTTTTTATTGGCATAAAAACAGACAGGAGGATCAATGGAATCAAATTGAAGACCTGGATATCAACCCACCTATAAACACCTGATTTTTGCCTAAGAAGCTAAAATTATAAAATGAAAAAAAGCATCTTCAACAAACATTGCTGGCATAACCGAATGTCGACATGTAGAATAAAAGTAGATCTATACCTACCACCATGCACAAAACTCAAGACCAAACGGATCAAAGACCTCAACATACGTAAAACCTCACACTGAACCTCATAGAACAGAAAGTGGGAAGTACACTTGAACACATTAGCACAAGAGACCGCTTCAAAAAATATAACTCCAACAGCATAATCATTGAGAGCAATAATTAATAAATGGGACCTTCTGAAATGGAGAAGCTTCTGTAAAGCAAAGGACACAGTAAACAAGACAAAATGGCAGCCTACAGAATGGGAAAAGACCTTCACCAACCCTACATAGGACAGAAGACTGATCTCCAAAATAAACAAAGAACTCAAGAAACTGGACACCAAAATACAAAATAATCCAATTTAAAAAATGGGGTACAGATCCAAATAGAAAACTCCCAACAGATGAATCTCAAACGGATGAAAGACACTTAAGGAAATGTTCAGCATCCTTAGCCATCAGAGAAATGCAATTCAAAACAACTCTAAGATTCCATTTCACATCTGTCAGAATGGCCAAGATCAAAAACACTCATGATAGCTTATGCTGGAAAAGATGTAGAATAAGGGGAACACTCATCCATTGCTGGTGGGGGTGCAAATTTGTACACCCACTTTGGAAATCAGTATGGTGGTTCCTAAGAAAATTAGGAATCAATCTACCTCAAGACCCAGCAATACCACTTTGGGTCATATACCCAAAGGATGCTCAATCATATCACAAGGACATGTGCTCAACCATGTTCATAGCATCATTGTTTGTCATAGCCAGAACCTGGAAACAACCTAGATGCCCTGCAACTGAAGAATGGATATAGAAAATATGGTACATTTACACAATGGAGTACTACTCAGCCATAAAAAATAATGACATCTTGCAATTCGTAAGCAAATGGACAGAACTAGAAAAAAACCATACTGAGTGAAGTAATCCAGACCCAGAAAAACAAATATAGTATGTACTCACTCATAAGTGGATCAGACATAAAGCAAAGAATAACCAGCCTACAGGCCACAACCATAGAGAACCAAGACAACAAAGAGGACCCTAAGAGAGACATACATGGATCAACTTAGGAAGGAGAAAAAGACAAGATCTCTGGAGTAAATTCGGAGCATGGAGGGCAGGGGGAAGGTAGAAGGGAGGAGGGAAAGAAGGAATGGGAGTGAAAAAATGTATAGCTCAATAAAAACAATTAAAATATATATATAAAGAAAGAGACAACCCATGTACACCTAGAGGTGTCCCTACAAGCTCATCCAAGACTACAATCCAAAGTAGGGTTAAGTGTCACCCCCCATTTTGCAGTTAAATGAGAACACGAGCAAAATAGCTTGTCTGAGCTCCTATATCTAAAAATAGAAGGATGTGTGAGTCAAATAGTTAGGCTCCAGAGACAGAAAAACAATCATCAAATGATTATACAAACACCAAAAAGGCAAAACTTAACTGCAACCAGTGCCTAAATGTAGGTGGATATGACCACTGAGCTCACATAACACAGCAAGGGCTGGGACATGAGGCTCAGAGAAGGCCCCTTTGAGGAAGGCCAGCATTTGAAGAGGGATTAAAAGGCAATTATGTCAAGAGGAAAAGCAAGGCATTCTTGACAGAAAGCAGTATGTGCAGAGATCCAAGAGTATGGAGAAGCACAGCATTTTTCAGGGACCCAGAAGGGACTTAAGAAGCCCACAGCAGAAGGCTAAGCACAGCTTAGTGGCAAAACGCTTGTCTAAACTGTGGAGAGCCCTGGGTTCAGCATCTGGCAAGAGAAGTGGAAGCAGTCTATGATGGAGATCACGTTAGGAGTGCTGAATTCTTATGTGCAACTCACACAGGAGTCATAAAGATTTTAAGCCAGTTTTCGAAGAATCTCTTCTTCAGAGGCAGAAAGCCAGCTCAACATTAGGTCGGGGACAGCAGCACAGAGCTCAAGAAGTCCAGAATTTAACATGTACATATCGAGATCTCAATCCAAAATGGCCTCTGTGAAGGGACGGCAAGGGTTCTCTTCAACCAAGAATGTTGCTCACAGCCTCAGTGTTTTATAGAGAGAAGGCTTTCAGAGAGCAGAGGAGACAGCCCACTCCAACCATGAGTTCCCCATTCAGACTGTCAATTCTGGTTCCACTCCCACAATTCCAGAAGAAGCCAATTTGGGGTAAAATCAGGGTATCAAAATTTGTTTCTGTTTGAAACTTCCAAATTATTCTTGGAAAAATCACTGGGCAAGGAAACACACAACGTAAGGAGTATAACACAGTTATACTCTATAGACACTAGTCCAAAGATGAGTGGAAATGCTCAAAGCTCTAAAGGGGCCAGAAGTGGCCCTGGCTGGCCAGAAGAGTGACTTAGCAAAAACGGTGTTCCTTAGCCAGGCGGTGATGGGGCACACCTTTAATCCCAGCACCCAGGAGGCAGAGGCAGGCGGATCTCTGAGTTTGAGGCCAACCTGATCTACAGAGTGAATTCCAGGACAGCCAAGGCTACACAGAGAAATCCCATCTCTGAAAACCAAAAAGAAAAACGGTGTTCCAAAACACACAAAACTATGTGCTATACACAAGTTCATATGCTGAAAAGATGCTTAGTGACCCAAACCACTGTGTTACACAGAATAATTGGAAAAAATACAAGAATTTCCCTTGTCTAAGCAAACCCCACATCAGGGCAGTGAAGAAGAGAAAAATTGCAGCTAATAAATGAAGGAATAAACCAATCTAATGACATGACAGATCATTTTGCAACCACAATGGCTTGCTGTAATGTTTGATGATGTTAAGAGAACTGCCATGAGTGATATTGGGCCAGATAATGGTCATGTGTTTTTTTTAATCGTTATCTCTCAAATATTAGTACTGGGTAAAGATGGGTACTGTGGTGGCTTGAAAGAAAATGGCCCCCTGAAGGCCATTTTTAGTAGTGCTGTAGTTGAGATATGTGTGGCCTTGGAGGAAGAATATCAGTGGGAGACAGACTTTGAGGTCGCCTTTGCTCAAGGTACCACCCAATGTCTCAGACCACTTCTTGTTGTCTGAGAGTCAAGATGTAGGACTCTCAGCTACTTCTCCATCACCATGATTGCCTGCATGCCGCCATGTCCCTCCATGAGGGTAAATGTAAATCTAAGCCACCCCAATTAAAAGACTTGCCATGGTCATGGTGTTTCTTCATGGTGAAACCTAACTAAGATAGGTAACTCACTCTTTTTTCAACTTTCTGTGAGCAAAACTATCTCAAAATGAAGAGTTACAAGACAGGCATGGCTTTCTACACTGCAATCCCAGGAAACTAAGGCAAGAAAACTGCTGTGAGCCCAAGGCCAGTCTAGGCTACACATCAAGTCTTTTTGTTTTAAATTAAGTTATTAAAAAATAAAAATAAATAAAAAAACAGGAGTGGGGAGTGCATGCCTAGCATGCAGGAAGCCCTACATGGTAGTCCATACCTGTAATCCCAGGACTCTGAAAGCAAGAGGCAGGGGGTCAGAAATTCAAATTTGTCCTCAGCAGCTACAAAATGAGTTCAAGGGCAGCACAGATAGGAGATCCTGTCTCAACAGAAAGAAAGAAAATCCATCCCCCTAAGCAATACATAATGAAAGTGTTTGACCAGAGGTCTTAGGGATAAAATCCACTGTACCACAACCAAAATTGCATAAATGTAAAGATGCCACCTTCCAAAGAGAGACCTTGAGATATGTCAGATTCCCTGATCCACTGTTCACCAGACTCACCCAAGAAGCATCTGCCCAGAGCAGGTGTTCAGTCCTCACCCTACCCCAACCTAATCAAGAGTTGGGGCCCTGGCATAAGCAAAGCAAATCCCTAACAAGCTGAGGCAGACGCTGTGAGTCTGGACTCAGATCACAGTCCCATAGGGTTCTAGGTGAATAACTTCAGTGGCACATCTCTGTCTCAGGGTTCACGCCTAGAAAGTTGGAGTCCTGTTGTTCAGTCAACCACAAAGGAACCTCCAATGATGGAAGAACCCATGAGGCCCACAGGGCTGTGTGTAAGATGAATTTCCCTAGGCAAGGCAGGAATACCACTCCTGGAGGAAGTACAGATACCTTCCTTGTTGGCTTCAAGGAAAATAATTCACTGTGTCCAGAAGGGTGGATAGCTGTCTGAGAGGGTAAAGCTAGGCACACATGGGGGGGGCGACAATCAGTCACTTGCTCTTCCTGCAAGCCCACAGCCCATCCAGGGCAAAAGACTAAGGTGTTTTCTGGGGAGTAGGAAGCCCAGCCAATAGTAGGAAATGATTCCTTTATCTCATGGGTAAATATTTAAAGAGGAGGGACTTGCTTCTATGCCAAGATGAACGTTAGCGATGGAGTAGGGCTAGAAGGCAGATGGCAAGTTCCCTGACCCCATGAAGCTTCCTCCTCCACCCCCCAGGAGACAGAGGGGAAGAGACACAGACAGTGAAAAAACTAATAAGAAAGTAATAAGCTAGGCATGACCTGTCATCCCAATACTCAGGAGCTAAAGGCAGGAGGATTAAGGGTTCAGAGTCATCCTTAGTACATAATTATGTGGAGTCCAGACCTCATAAAACAGAAAAAAAGCAAGGGTTTTAGAGTTGGGTAAGAGCAGTTGTTGTTCTTACAGAGGAGCCAGGTTCAGTTCCCAGCACCTCACAGTGGCTCACAACATCTCTAATCTCAGTTCCAGGATCTGACCTCTTCTAACCCCCACAGGTACCAGGTATACATACACAGTGTGCACACATACATGCAAGCAAAATGTTCATACACACAAAATAAAATAAATAAATCTAAAATTGTTCTTAAAGAGAAAGAAGGGAGAAGGGGAAAAGAAGACAGAAGGTGGGGGTGAGGGGAAAGAATAAGAGGCAGTGGCATGACATGAGCAGTAACAGACTCTTGCCCTGAAAGTCTGGTGAGCTTCCTTCAATCCCCAAAACCCATGTAAAGGTGAAAAGAGAACCAATGCATTCCTGTGAACTCTGAACACTCCCCATGGCATGTGTGTCTCCCAGGGCACAATAATAAAAATCTGCAAGAATGACAACAAAGAATTGTATGTGAAGCAGTGGGGGGTCTGGGTCCCAGTGCTTAGGAAAGATGACTAAGTTGTGGCTTCATTCATGTACTGTGGGATGTCAGGCAGCTTCCCTGGAGGTGACTAAATGAGATCAAACAAGATAGCTACTTAGAACAGGGCCCAGGACAGACTAAAAAATGAACTATGCTATCCCAAGCACTGGGACAGATGCTTCTCCATCAGAAGTGGTGAACTATGGCCTGAGCCTGGTTGTTTGTAAAGAACACAGTCTGAGGCTGCTGTGGCACTAAAAGAACAGAATGGAAAGAAATTACATAGTAGTTCATGACAAGACCTTGTATTAAAAATAAATAAACAGGCAGGTAGACAGACAGACTGACAGATAGATAAAAGAGAGCTAATCATACTGTTCCTCAAACCTCATGCCTTAAGACATGGTGATTAGGAAGGTGTACGTCCAGGTCTCCAAAGACTGTCTATCATTGAAGTTCCCACCTGTTAAAGATTCTACATGCCTCTCTAGCCCTTTATTATTGTGGAAAGCCAGAATGGTGCAGCTCTAGATACAAATTGTTTTGAGCTATTTTCAGACCCCTTAGTAGCCTTCTTTGCCTATCACTGTCTCACCATCACATAAAACCAGCAAACCAGCAGCTTCCACCAACCCTAAAGCTTAAGAATATCAAAGCCAGGTGGTAATGGTGCACACCTTTAATCCCAGCACTCAGGAGGCAGAGGCAGGTGGATCTCTGAGTTTGAGGCTGGTGTACAGAGTGAGTTCCAGAACCTGTCTTGAAAAACAAACAAAAAAAGAATGTCATTAGATGGGGCCCACTGATGATTTGAAAAGTACCTTGATTTATGACTCTCTTTTGTTCTGAAACTTACCATGTTGGACCATGGTATTTGAAGCAATCATGTTCCTGGGCCATGGCCATTCATACTTGGCTACAAAATAAACTATCTCTTACTCTTGCTGAGATGAGAGCTGGGTTTTTGCATCAACAGTATCAGTCTTCCTTCAGTTTTGGCTTCATTAAAGAGAAGAAAGGGCTCTTGGGACTGATGAAACCCAGGTCCAGCTCAATAAAACCCTCAAGTCTGTGAAGATGAAGTCTCACTCCAGCTACTCAAACCGAGTCCCTAGACACTAGGAAGAGATCCACCAGCAAACATAATTTCAGGTGATTGGCAGGGCATTTCTGTTTCTCTCTGCAACCTCCCAGGAGCTTCATCTACTCCCAGGCCTCCTCCCTCCTCTGGATCCAATCAGGAATACTCAGAGTATCTGAAGTTACAGCCCCTGGGCTCCCTGCAAGGGCACAGAGGAAAGTGTATCAAACTTGGGAGCTGGTTTCTGGAAGCCTCCATCTAACTTGGGAGGACTTCTTTGATAACAAAGAAAACTGGAGTTATGTTCTAATTCAGTTTTCTTCCCGGGGTGTTCAGACTAAGGACTGAGGAGGGTGTGTGTGTGTGTGGGTGTGGGTGTGTGTGTGTGTGTGTGTGTGTGTGCGCGTGTGCGTGTGCGTGTGTGTGTGTGTGTAGCAGCCAGGAAGCATCAGCAAATTCCTTAGAAATAAAAGTTCTATCCATGCTCTGCCCTATGCTATCAAGAAGGGGGTGGGGACAGCAATCTATACTTTAACAAGCTCTAGGGATAGATTTGTCCCCTGCTGTGAGAACTCTGCAGAAGGTCCCCTGAACTTCTGCACTCTGGTCCTCTGCATTTTATCTGTGTTTTTAACCAGGAGGATGAACATGCAGTTCATTTAGTTTGTTGTTAAAACAATTCCAGGATCCAATAATGAGGTATTTCCAGGCGTCATAGCAACACTAACAGTTTGCTGCCTGCCAGGCAACAGCTGCTCAGAGTCCCTCTCTGCTAGGACAGAAACACATACCTAGACCTGTTTCCCAAGCCCTTTCCCCATGAACTTTCTATTTTCTGTTCCTGGTACCAAACCCTTCATCTTCAATTTGGCTGTTTGGCCATCTGTGACATCTTTCTGAATATTACCACCAACTGCCCTATGCCTCATGTATTCTCCTTTCATGGGGGTCCCCAAAAAAACACATCCAAATTAAAGGTGACACTATCAATTCAAAAGCTTTCATAGACTCCCACCCACAGTGAAGTTAAACTTCCACAATATTGAGCTGTGGCTGTGTCTAGTTGGCAAAAACCAAGCACCTCATAAACCGGGCATGGTGATGCATGCCTATTATCCTAGCACATAGGAAGTGGAGACACAGAAGGGTCAGAAATACAAAAAGAGTTTGAGACCAGCCTAGACCTTGTCTCAAAGTAAAGAAAATCCATGATATATAATTTTCTTCTTGATTGCACATGCACCATGATCAATTCCCAGTACCCTTCTCTCCCCCAGGCTTTGTCACTTAACTCCTGGGACCAGACCTTCTAACTGAGCAAAGCACAAGTCTGTATTATCACTGAAACATAAATAAGTTCTATCACACATATGAACTTTTGTGCATGTTACTTCCCTTAGGAACCCCTGCTGTACATACACACACACGTGAACATATGCACAAACCTTCCTCACCTAGAAGTGGCCTATCTCTCAGTCCTTCGACATGGGGATCATTCCTCAGGCCTTACAGACCCTGGCTCTCCTCTCCCTGGCTTCCTGACTGTCCATTCTCTCTCACACACAGGCACACACTCTTCCATCTCCAATCAGGGGTCAAAGCTGGTTCATCTTTACTTCAGTTCAGCTTGGTGGTGTGGAGGGCAGGAATACTGCTCAAATCCTAAAGACCCTAAAACAGAAAGAAGGCAGGCAAGAAAGACGGAGTTTGAAATACACTGAGCAACAGTCCAGGATCTGGTCTCTGGGGTAGAGTAGAAGGCTACGCATTAAA
Organism: Ellobius talpinus; assembly: GCA_001685095.1. Lineage (NCBI taxonomy): Eukaryota > Metazoa > Chordata > Mammalia > Rodentia > Cricetidae > Ellobius > Ellobius talpinus. The sequence goes on from LOJH01018506.1 coordinate 11,821, forward strand.
GAAGGAAATTTTGTAAGGTCCTGGTGACACATTTATTGTATCTTGTCAAGGGATGAAGTTACTCATTTACTGAAACACATTAAACCCAGTGTGGTGGCACACACCTATAATCCCAGTGCTCAGGAAGCAAATACAGGAGGATCTCAAGTTCAAGGGCAGCCTGAGAGACATACTGAGACCCCCATCTCAGAAACAAAATAAAACTTACCAAGTGAGGCACAATGAAGCACACCTGTAATTTCAGCATGAGGTAAACTGAGGCAGGAGAATGATGAGTTCAAAGCTATCCAGACTATATAACTAGATAGCTACACAGCAAAATGACTAAGTAGGTAAAGGTTTTGCCAAGTCTGACAACCTGAATTGGATCCCCAGGAACCCACATGGTGAGAGGAAAAAGTCAACTCCTAGAAAAAGTCCTCTGTTTTCTGTGAACATTCTGTGACACAGGTGCCCATACAAACTAAAAATAAACCAAAATGTTTTTAAAAGAAGAAAAAAAGGAAGAGAAAACAAAGGAGGGGGCAGGGGAGGGGAAGGAAGGGAAGGGAAGGCTCGGGTAGAAAAGTGCTTGCTTGCAAGCATGAGGACACATGGCAGGCTGCATCTTCCAAAGACAGCCATGATGGCATCTGACTTCCTATATACACTTTTTGTAGCTAAGACAAGAAGAGAGGATCAGATATTCATAACCGAGTCTAAAGGTTAACTTCAGAACCAGTAACAGAAAAATCACCCCTTGACTGCCCTGAACCACCCAAGGAATGTACAAATCTCCACCTAAACCCAGAACCAATCATTGACAACAGACAAAGAACGGTCCACCCCTTCAGAGACCTCTCCCTTCCCTTTTATAATAAAAAGGGCCCAGACCTAGAAATGGTTCTCCAGAGACACATGCTTGCTTGAGCCAGCTCCCACCCATGGAGTACACTTACATTCACCTTTTCACTTCTAATAAGATACACTTTTCACTACTACTATCCTGTGTCTTCCAGCTTTTGCTCAGGATACACACACGCACGTGCACATGTACATACACACACACACACACACACACACAAACTCTGGAAATTCAAGGGTAGAAAGGGTTCAGCACTTGCTGCTCTTGAGAGGACTCAAGCTCAGTGCACCCACATTAAGTAGCTCACAACTGCCTGTAACTCAAGTCTCAGGGGATCTGGTGCCCTCTTCTAGCCTCTGAGGGCACCCACACACCTGTGACGCATATACAGAGAAGCAGTCACACACATGTACACAAAAATAAAATTAAAAATAAAAATAAAAACCTGGACATGGCGTCATAGGAGACCATGTAACAAGAGATATAACCACTCCTCCATCCAGAGGTAGGATCTCTGTCACTTCCTCTTGCACCTGGACAGGTCTGTATGACGGCCTCAACTAAACATGGCAATGATATTATGGGACCAGAGACCAGATGTTAAGCGAACTGGATTCCATGTGGAATTCATAGAGACCAGCTACATGCAGTGAGGAAGCCCAGGTCACATGCAGGTGTCATTCCAGTAAGGGCCAGCCTCCATTCTCAGACAGCACATTGAAGAAGTCAGAGTTAACTGAAGGTCCAGGCACCATCATACTATGTCTGAGCCCAGTCAGCCCAGGACCCTGAAACATCGTGAGCTGCTGTAATTTCATGAGACAAAATCCAGTATGACTTTATCTGCATCCCCTTAGGTATCAAAAAGAAAGCTCCCCACTACCCCCATATTACATTAAATCATTTCTTCATTATTCCTAGTACTAAATGCACTGTAACTGCTATGTAAGTATCTACATACACCATAAATACAAAAGACATGGCATCAAGATTCTGATCTTGGCATAGTCCAGCCCTGGATATGCCACATTGGCATACAGAGTAGAGCTGAAGGCAAATTAAACAGCAGCAAGTATAGAAGCTCTTTGCTCTTCCTCAAGCTGTCTTTTAAAAGCAGGACACACACCTTCCCCCTCTTCACTTGCACACAGGGAAAAGAACCAACAGTATTAATGATGGCACCAAGACAGGCCACACAACCTGCAACTAAAGCAATCCTCACCCTCATTACAAACTCACACATCAACCCCTCCTATCTGTCACTTCTACAACTCCTCTGTCCTGCTGTCTCTCCACAAATATGTTATTTAAATATGTTAAAATAAATTTGTTAAAATGACATGTAAGTTTTCAGGCTCTCAGGGGTTTTCACTCTCTGTCTGTGAGTCCTAACCCCTGTGTATATACAACCAGTATTTTCTCCTGTTAACCTTGTGTCAGTTTGGTCTGCCAGCTCCAGGCACCCACAACTTTAATCATAACTATTATGCATACTGCTATGTTTCTATCACACACCAGAGGCTTTGCAAATGTCCATTAAAGGCACAAGAGGACACAGGACCAGGGTCAAGTCAACTCCAAAAAGAGATACCTCTTCCACATAAATTAAGTATAAATTAGGTCTAATAGCACAACTTCTCTGAGTCCCAATTTTTTTAGTCCTTTGGTGCTGGGGATATGGCTCAGTGTTGAAACACTTACATTCCAAAACAGCAAAAGGCAAACAAACAAACAAAAAAATCTCCCATTCAAGTCTAACAACTTTGAACCAGTGCCACTTCAGCTTTAATGCACATGCACATCTAAACAACATGGGGATGCTGTCAAAGTATGTCAGGTGCAGCCCCAAGAGGGGTCCAGGATTCTGTGTATTGAGCACAGTCCCTGTTGAAATCACTGCCAGCCAGCCACAGTACCTGTGGTATGAATGAAATCAAAAGCTGAAGATTCTGAATTGCACACTTAAAACAGCTATGGTTAATCTCAGGTTGCATATATTTTGTCATAATAAACAAAGACAACATTTTTAAAGGAACCAAGTGATGGCATCACGCCAGGAGTTCATCAGCTCTCAGAGTACACTGGTACTTCAACTTCCTTCCTAGTTTTAAGAGAAGTGGAAAGAGTGGAAGCGTCATTCAGTGTCCTTGGAACTGACAGAGGCAGCAGAGGGCCTGGTGGGTACCATACCAGAGACCCAAGATCTAACCCAATGGGGATCCACAGCCCCAGCCGCTACCAACTACTGCCCTGTGAGACCATGGCCCTTATCTGTCAAGACTTCCTATTTTTCTAGAAAAACCATTGAGTTCAGAATCGGGCCCAGTCAGTCTTAGCTGGCACAGACTATTTCTCTCCCACCTGTACACACAGGTCTGAGTCACACTTACCAGGTCGTGGACAGTTTCAGAGAACAGGGGTGAGCTGTCTGAGAAGCAGGATAACACAAGCTGGACAAGCACAAGGGTGAAGTACACACAGAATGTGGTGTCTCGAAACACATCCACCTGGGCATCCTGAGCAAGAGAGAAGGCAGGGGACACGATCACCATATCTTCCCTGGAAACAGGGTACAGATGCCTCACCAAATCCTTACAGTCACAGGAAATGGTGCTCAGTGATGGGAGTCCATGATGTTATGAGTACTTGTAATAGGTGGAAGAGTCACAAGTTCGCATCTTCATGATGTCCTGAGCTGCCACAGGGCCTTACAGGGAGTCCACCAGAGAAGGCTTTCTCCAGATGCACCCCCAAGACCTCAGACCTCCCAGCCTTCAGAACCACAAGCTCAATAAATGTACTGACTATATGATTTGATTACAGCAACAGTAAAAAGGATTAAGATGAGGCCAAAGAGCAGGCTGCAAACACCCACCTCCCCTGCCACAGGCATCCCCACATTTCCCTTCCCTTGAGAAAAGACAAAAGAAAGGTGGCTCAGTCACACTGTGCCCTGATAGCATCCCACAATTGAGGAATGAGGAGGTCTGGGCCTGCTCCTTTGGGCTATGAGATCTTATCGATTCACTTAACCTTTCTGAGCCCTGGCTTCTCTACTGCTGAGCACACCAGTGGCCCTCAACCAAGGGTAGTTTTGCCTCCTAAGCAACAAATTCCAGTTTCTGGGAACATTTTCTTTTTCTTTAACTTATAGCACCCAGGGTATGGAGGCCAGACCCCTAGATACACATAAAGCACAGGCCAGTGCCCCACAACGAAGTCTCTGTCCACTTGTCAGTTAGTGCTGAGGTAGAGAGAGACATCTCATTAGAGTCATGGCACATGGTCCTCAGATTATTCATGAGAAACATGTCATCCCTGAAAAAGCACTTAGGAAAACATAAAGTCCGCTGATGCCAGCTGCTGTCACTAGCACAGAGGCTGTGCTCCACACAGTGTTCCACGCCTGTGCCGCCCTCTTCTACGCTCATTGCCATTCTCTAGTTCACAGAGAACTAGAAACAGCAGATAGCCAAGAAGTACACATTCTTCAAAAGTTTTGAGAAGTGGCACAGCAGCCAGACCCAACAACTTCCTGCCAGAGTTGCAGCTGGTAGCGCCAAGGCAACATGGGAACATGTCTGGGGCCCTTGAGGAGTAGCCAATGGGCAAATACAGCTCCCAGCTCAGCTCAGTTCCAGCCCAGCCAGCCTAAAGAAGCACTGCAGAGGCCTAGAGTAACACAGCATTTGCCTGCACAGAGGAAAGAAGGCTCTAGAACAAGGTCTGTACCTGACTGGTGAGAATTTTGTTCCTGGAAAAGAAGCAGGGCCCATGTAGTGCCCATCCTGTAGTTCCCATAGCAACCTATGACCATATGAGATGAAATAAGCATCTCTCCCACAGGCTATCATTTACCTTTTTTAAGGCAAAGATGATCCTAGATCTGAAGATGGCAATGGCACACAGTAAGGCTACAAGCCAGAAGATAAGCATAATCCCCGAGGACTGGACTCCCTTCCTTCGCTCAAGTTGGATTAAAAAGGTGGCAAGCAGCTGGAAGAGAGAGGTACATAGTAGTTTAGAAAAGGCAAGACCTCAGGGCCCCACAGTGGCACACGGGTAACCATCCATGATCAGGGGCCCGTTAATAAGCTTTTCTTTTGTTGATGGAACCCATACCCTTGCTCAAGCTAGGCAAATACTCTACCACTCAGCCACATCACAATCCAAATCCTCTTATTTCTCATTGCCAGTTCCACCAGACAACAACTCACCATGGTGATGCCCAGCAGTGTAGGGCTGACAAGTAACACTGGGGCTAGGAACACTCCCTGACTTCTTTCCCAGAAAGAATAGAAGAGGTCTGCCCAGCAGACGAACCACAGCAAGAATCCTAAAGCCTGGAAGAAAAGGGAACATCATGGAAGGTTACAACAATCCTGGGATCTCTCTTACTATCCACAAAAGAAGTTCACCCCCAGAACCCCAGGCAGCCTCCAAGGTCCTCAGTTAAAGCATCCGGTTTCTTACTCTGTCAGGGTCTCACTATGTAGCCCAGGCTGGTCTTGAACTCCTGATCTTCCTGCCTCCATTTCTGGAGTGTTCCACCACGCCCAGCTGTCTTAGTGATTCTCACACCCCTAAGGACCTTGCAATGGAATCTGACATCTGACAGCTGCTAGAGAGCCCTCAGGGGCTGGAGATGGTTCCATCCTTGCCTGTCACTGATGACACTTTAATAGAAGAGCTTTGAGGAAAGAAATACTAAAGAGTGATGGATAAAACAGGTGTGGTAATCTAAAATCCTAGCATGGGAAGAGCAGGGGCAAAGGCAGGGAGATCTCAAGTTCCAGGCCAGCCTGGGTTACAGAGTAGGACCCTGCCTCAAAAGGAAGAAGGGGGGGCAGGGAGGGGAGGGAGGAAGGGAGAAAGAGAGAGAGCACGAACGAACTAAGGAGCTCAAGGACATGGTAGACATCACCTCTTTACAAATGGCCAAGAAAAACTTCATAGGAATGTGTGCACACGGAGAAAACGAAGACTGCAGAGGAAAGCATGACGACACTGGAAAGCCTGGGCAATGTGAAGCTCAGCAGAGAGGAGGCTGTTGCAGGCTTTGCATTGTCCTGGAAATTTCCTGGAGTCTGAAGTTATTTCAAAATGAAAACTTTTTCTGTTTTTTCCTGCATGTGAGCGTCATGTGTGTGCATGTGTATGGGGATACACATGTGTGCAGGTACAGGTGCACACCAAGGCCAGAGGTTCCTACCAGTAGTCTTTTGATTGCCTTTCACTTTATTCCTGAGGCAGGGTCTCTTGTTTGAACCTGGAGATCCCTTTTCAGCTAGTCTGACTACCAGCTTGACCAAGGGATTCCTGTCTGCACCTCAACTTTCACATGGGTTCTGGGGATCCAGTGAGCCATCCCTTCAGACCTGAAATCACACTCAAAATAAAAATAAACAAATACAAGGAAATTGTTTTAATTAGTGAAGACCTTCTTTGACACTCTTCTGAGAAAGCTTCTATTAGTGCCAGTGCATATACAGGGAACCAGAGACCATGACAGTTAAATGTTCACTCAAAAGTCCCGTTTTGAACCTATATTTAGCTCCAAATTTCCAATCTTAATCTATCACATTCTTCTGCCTTCTTCACACAAAGCTGGGCTACACACATCTACCCATGTGCCCCACCCCACAGCAACACCAGGTGACTTACAGTTTTTGCTTTGTTGAGGTGCGTCATCTGGATGTAGCCCCGGTCATGTCGGGAGAGATAGAAGAAATAGAGGGGGGAACAGGACCAGAGGTAGAAACAAGGCACCCATGTAAGGACGGTGTTCTGAAAGCACTTGGTAAAGTCAGGGCTGCTGGTGTGCCATGTGACATTCCAATCCTGGGGACACAAGCACATGCAAACATCAACTGTCACACCACAAGAGAACAGGGCTCACAGAGTTCAAATCTAGTTGCTGTAGGTGCAAAGAAATAGACCATGATTCCCACACCCAGGGACCTCTCAGACAAGTATGCAGACTTCAGAACATCCATGGCCAGAAAACCAGGCAGCAAGTTAACAGGAGCAAAGGGCCCTAAGCCTAGGGCCACAACAAACTCTCCTCACAAGATGGAGGGAGGATGTCACTTAAAGGGATCTTGACGAACAGACGATCACGATCACGTGAACCCTGAAGAATCTGGGAGGGGAGTCATACAGGTTATTTGCATATTTTCCTCAATAACTAAAGACTCCAGACCTTTATCTTCACCATCACATAATGCCCAGGTGTTCATAGAAAATGCTGGGGCTGGCAGGAGATGAGGAGATGGCTCAGCAGGGAAAGTACTTGTTGAGAAAGTATGAGAACTTGAGTTCAATCCCCATGACCAACAGAGGCAGAGGCAGGTGGATCTCTGTGAGCTTGAGGAAAGCCTGCTCTATATAGTGACTTCCAGGCCAGCTGGGGATATATAAAAAGAATAATAATTTTTAAAGCTCAGTGTGGCAGTGTATACCTGTAATTCCAATGCTGAGAGGATGGAGACAGGCAGATCCCTGGGGCTCCCCAGCAAGCCAGTCTAGTGGACTTGGCCAGCTACAGGCCAGTGAGAGCCAGCCCCGTATAAAAAAAAAGAAAAAAGAAATCAAAGTTGACAGCACATAAGAAATGACAGCTGACATAAGTATATACAACACCATCTTTAACATTTTATTACACGTGTGTGCACAAGCACACACGCACACTACAGCATCCAAATAAAGGTCAGAGAGCAACTTGCAGAAGTTGGTTCTCTTTCTACTATGTAGGTCCCAGGAACCAACCAAGCGCAGGTTGTCAGGCTTGTTGGTAAGCATCTTTACCCACTGAACCATCTCACTGAAGCCTCAGAACTTTTTTAATTTAAATAATATAAATGAAGTGTTGACCCAGAGCTTGGAAGGCAGAGGCAAGTGGATCTCTGTGAGTTCAAGGCTAACCTGATCTACAGAGTAAGCTTCAGGACAGTCATTTTACTAGTGAAACCCTGCCATGTGTGTGTGTGTATGTATATGTATATATAAATGTTGTCTTCTGTTGTGGGATAATGTATCACACTGTGAACACTGAATTTGCATTGTGTTAATTAAATAAAATAAACCTTGGGTCAAGTGGCCAAGTTAGCAACTAGTTGACAGAAAATTATCAGAGAGTCGTAGAGTGTCTGTCAGACAATAGACAGATGCACAGGAAGTAGTAGAGAGGGATACAGTGTAGCATGGCTTCTTCCTTTTTTTTGGCAGAGCAAAAGGACAATCTCTTTTGGGGATACCAACAAAGAGAGACAGTCAGCTAGTGGTTACTCAACCTTTCTGAGCTAGTAGGTTTTCACCCCAGTCTTTGACTCCCAAGTCTTATTGATAAATAGAACAACAGAGATTCGATTAAAAGCTGTATTTGGCAGCAGCGACATTGCTGGTGCCTGTGGGAACAGGATTCCTGCCAGACCAAGGCTTGAGTGCCCAGGCAGCTGCCAGAGAAGCAGGCCAGTACCTGTAGAGCCGCATTTGCTGGCTAACACAGCAGCAGATTAAAGCACGGCTGTGCCGATAGAAAAACAAGAGTCTCCTTTAAAACTATGAGTTCAGTCCTTTAGCATTTCTTTGTTTAGATGGAAAAATGGAGGCTTGCAATAGCATGCAAAACCAGCTACTGGTCCTCTACAATCCTCCCACTACAGCAGGTTATTGCTCTATCCACACATCCTTCTGCACCTACCCACCTACACCCCCATCGCCTGTCTGTATGACCACCTCTCTACCTGTGTAACAATCCATCACCCATCACCACTCCATCCATGCACAAGAAATGACTCCTTTCTTTTGGTACTTCTTTGCCCTTCACAGGTAATTAATTACATGATGTTAAAATTTTTTCTATACAAAATAATATATGGTGAAAAATTAGCCTTTCTTCCCTAACTCACAGTCTGTCAAATCACCTCACAGGCAAGCTTTCTTGCTCAGTAACAGATTAGGTTTTCTTCTACATATCACCCAAACGCACATCATTTAATTTTTCTTAAAAGTCCATGAAGTCAACTCCATTCTTGCACCTTGCTTTTAAAAAACTTGTTCTTATATTACTCAGGTATATGTGCATATGAGTTTGCTCCCCCAGACCCTAGTGGGGGAAGAAAAGAACCCACTCATACACACTGACCATCACAGTCACACAATAGCATGTGTACTCACACACAGAAACTAAATGTGTAAAATAAAAAATAGAAAGAGGATGCAGCTCTGTGGGAGATGCTTGCCTAGAATGCACAAGGACCTGAATTCAATTTCTGGTATGGGAAGGAGGGTGGAGCAGGACAGACAAGACCCTCAGAACAAGTACCACAGGCTTACACAAGGCAGCCATCACCAAAGCTCAGGTATTTACAAGCTTCCGAGCCTGGCCAATCCTACAGAGGCAGATCTTCCACCTAAGTTTAACTTCTCTTCCTTATGACAAGTGACATTGAGCACTTGAAAAAAACAAGGTAGTCTGCTGCTTGAAGGCTTAAAGGAATACTGAGACCTAATATTAATAAATGATGCACGGATGGGGCTGTAGCTCAGTGCTAGTGTATTTACCTAGCATTCTAGCACCCACACACACACACACACACACACACGCACGCACGCACAGAACCAGTATCAACTGGTTAAGTCTGGTGCCCCCTCTTCTCTGCATAATAAATTTCAATGACTCCCTAACCAATGGGGGAAATGGCTCAGTTGGTAACTCTTCTTGTAGAGCCCAACATAATCCATTTTCATAAGAGGTGCACTGAGAACTCATCCAAGAGCCACAGATAAGTAGTGGCACTCAGTGACTAGCACCTGCTTGTCTCAAAGCTCTAAGGTCAGAGTTACAGGCAGTCTGCTACTTGACTGATCCCAGAATCAGAAGAGGGAGTTTTTTCAAGTTCCAATGATATTTACCAGATAAGGCCTTGGATCCTATACTGGCTGTTCTATATGTCAACTTGACACACAAAGTAGATTTATCAGAAAACTTGCCTCTGAGAAAATGCCTCCATAAGATCCAGCTGTAAGGCATTTTCTTAATTAGTGAT
>LOJH01018507.1:0-13305 GCA_001685095.1 Ellobius talpinus
TTTCTTTATTAACCAATGAAAGTAACACATAGGCAGATAACCCTCCTACATCAATAGTTCAATTCAGTATTAACTGAAATGGTCAGTTGTTGGGCTTTTAAAAAGTGTTAAGGGCTTTGGTTGTAGCTTTTTGGTAGAGCACTTGCTTAGTATGCTTCAGGTCATGGGTTTGATTTCTGACTTTGTTTTGTTTGGGGGGAAAAGCTATTGCTGTGTAGTCCCTGGCTGCCTCAATCAGATCACATGCCTTTGAGTACTAGGTTTAAATGTATTCTCCATCATGCCTGGCATGGGTTTAAGGAGGACTGAGGGAGAGATTAGGGGCTGAGGTGTAGCTCTGGTAAAGCACTGGGTTCTATCACCAGCACCAAGAAAAAAGAAGTTAACCATATGTAGGGTAGTATTCTCTGAACCCAGCAATAACTGAAAAGTGGTCCTAATAGGAAAACCTCTGGGCATAGTGGCAGTCCCTGCAGTCTCGGCACTCAAGAAGGGGAGTTGGCGGCTTAGCTTTTACAGAGTGTGCCTTTTAATAAGATTGGTCCTACAGTCCACAGAAAATATGCTTGTATGACCTCAATGTGGGTTGCTCTGCAAAGATAGTCTCAGTAGTTAAAGTAAACTCAGACCACCAACTCACTACTGCCTCAGGGCTTACCACAGCACCCAGCACTGCGGCATTTCATAACTAGAAATTCATCTTTATTGATGCTTCTGAAATGTGGATGTCTGCTCAGAATGCTGTTGGTGTGCATTACATAGTGCACTCCTCTTAAATTCTAGCCGAACACTCCTGCCTAGAAATCTTTTGCAGTGTGTTGAGATTTTAAGAGAAGGCTAATCAATAATGAAGCTTAGACAGAATGGTGTTCTACACCCTATATGGGTCAAAAGTAATTTTTATTTTTTTAAGGTGAAGCGTGATATGTGTAACCCAGGCTGGCCTCGAAATCACTTTAAAGTCAACAATGACTTTGAACTCCCGATCCTAACATTGGTGTCTCCAGTGCTGAGATTTGGGGCATGTACCACCATATGCAACAGCTATTCTAGCTTTAATGTTATTTTAGTTTTCACCTGGACTGACCCCTGCCCTCAACTGACATATTAGAAACTAGTCCAGTTAATGTGCCTGTAGAGAAAAAGGTTAAGGGAGGGATTTTTCTTTAGTGAAAAATACAGAGGTTCCCATCCTCTTGAATCCGGTTTGACCGACAAGTGAGTTCTGTAGCTTGGATTTTTTTTTTTCAGTACCCTTTGTGGCAAATAGCGCTTTTACGTACACTATAACTGGCGTATTCTAACCGTGAACAAACCCAAAGTTCTCTGTTGTGCCTGCCAGCCGCTTTACACCTAAGGAAAAACATCTCTTGGCCGAGCCGACTGGGCTTAAAGCCCACGGAGCAGGGCGTTCCCCCGCTTTTGCGTCGGGAGGGTTGTCCTTCCGCTCCTGAAAGGGGCGTCACCGGGGAGCGGCTGGGGGNGGGCGGGGCGGAGCCCGACCCCTGGCCGTATTTCCCGGGGACCTTCCCTGCTGCTTCTCCCTCCGAGCGGAGCTGGCAAGCTGACAAGGCCTGGAGCTTACCCCTTCTACCTACAGGAAAGCACTGCGGTGCCAGTCCCGCCTTTCCCCGGTCTCCGCTGCTTTCTGCTCACATTTTGAGCTCCCTGCTGCCGCCGTCTTCCGGAAATGCTGATAGTCTATTAGTTGTCCTGTGTGCCCAGTGGAAATGACTTTTTTAATTTATTTTTTGTTTTGTTTTGAGGTCATTTAGCCCAACTCTCTGGAGCACTAGGCTTATAGACATACATCTTGTCTGGTTTGTTTCATGATGTTCAGTTTAGGGAAGCAGAAGTTGTTGCCATGCTGTGGGTCTGGCCTGTTACTTGAATGCCCTCTTAACAATTTTTATACAGTTTGAAAAGGCAATTAACCCAAGACAGTCTTTTCTCGCTTAAGTTAGACTGATTAAATCATGTCTTAAATCATGAAAAGCCCGTACAGTGTATCAGACATTCAATAGTACTTGACAGAGTAAAGCAAGGACACTGGGGGATGAATGTAGAGCGTTTCTGTGTTTAACCACCTAAAGATGAGGAGGAAGAGGAAAGGCTACGGAGAAACAAGCTGTGGCCTCTGACCAGTAATACAACAGTGTGTGTTTTGACGGGTCTTCGAAATGGCTGACCTATCCAAAGCAGTCTTTACTGGTTTCTGTTTTCTAAGGGTGCTTCTTTTTACCTGACTTACTCCTGTTTCTCAGGTTTATACTGAGTGAATGAATATACGGTAGGGTGATGGATTAAGTCAAAGTTTGGTAGTCCCTTTCATGGTTCCACTTTATAGGAAAAAAACGAAGTATTAAAGATGAATTTAAAGTACGTTGTAGGTTTTAGTTGATAGCAGGCTGCACTACCTTCCCCCCCACCCTTTTATTTTTATGGTGCTGCTTTATTATATAGCTAGCTGATTTAGCACCAGGTATGAGTTACGGACAAAAGCAAGAGAGAAGTGTTTACTTAGGTGCACTGGTGATATAGCAGCTGCCTGTACTTGTGGTAACTTACAAGGCAATGATGAAGATTTAAACAGTAAAAAGATTATTGTATACCACCAAAAATAAATGACCCAAAACTTGTGATTTATCCCTGATTCCCTGAGGCTTAATATACTTAGGAACAATTAGAACATTTCCGTTTCAGGCTCTACAGAGGTCCAAACCCTGGTCCCTTCAGACACTCTTCTCAATGGCCCATAAGATATTGAATGATGCAATCAACAACCACATTCACACAGTAAAAATTTCAGATCCCCGCATCAATTAAACTGGAGGTTATTTTACATTAGGACATTTAGTGGAAAAGTGTAAGGCCAGTCTGTGATAGGGGTTAAAAGCCCTTGTGTTTAAAGCTGTATTGATGGGGACAGAGGAAGCCTTGGGGTTTAGCTGTACATTTGCATGTAATATGGAAGTTGATCTAATAAATTCTTAAGACATACTTTTTATATAAGCTCTGTTAGCAGTTAAATTACAAAATAAAACTACAGGTCATGGTTACAAAATAAAACTACAGGTCATGGAGACCTGTGGCTCAGTAGCACTGCTAACAGCACTGCGAGAAAAAACATTTAAGAATATTATGTGGAAAGATAGTTAACATATATAGGCTAATGAAATAATATTTATAAGGTAATCCTATTTTTGCAAAACTCGGTTTATATATTTGTGTGCATGTATTATGGTGGAGACCCTTTATTTCTGATCTTTAAATGTTCTGTGCTGATGCTGTCTTGTAACAATGAAAAATAATAAAATATTTCATAAATCTGGTTACTTGCAAAAGATGAGTATTCTGTTTGTTGAGGGAAGAAAAGAGGGAACTTTGATAAATCAAAAAATAAAAATATTCAGAAATGTGGAATTCTGGGCAGATGTTTTCTCTAGATTTAATTAGGTATGAATGTCTGTCTGCTTGTTTAAAGTATGCATGTTCTACTTGTCTAAAATAAAATGTAAAAGTTGAAGTATGTGTATATTTAATTAAAGTTTGTTCTCAGGGCTAGAATTGTAGCTCAGTAACAGAGTATGTGCTTTCCCCGGTGCTACACACTAAATAAAGAAATCATGGTGCGAACTTAATTGAATAATCTAAAATTATTTTCATCCAAGTCGCTTGTGCTTTCTCTTTGCCACTTAACATGCAGAGCAAAGAAAATGCCTAAGTGAAAGGCACCTTGAACAGCATCAGTACAAAATAGAGACAAATTGTGAATTGCTCAAGCGTTTGTTTTTTGTTTTTGTTTTCTAGCTTTGTTGGAGGGATAAGAGCATCATACTCTTTTTGGGGAGGGCCTTTTTGGACTTGAATCTCTTGCTGATAATATTTCTTGTGCCACTATGGTAACTGCATTAGCAAAACAGTTGTCACAGCTTATGTGTTTAGCGCCCTCTAGCGATTGATTGTCACAAAGGCATTGTTTATTCTTCTAAGCCTTAGCTAAAAGAAATGTGAATTTGTTTGCCATCCTAGTGTGACTTGTTTTACTTTCCATTCCATCCAAAGAGACCCCCTTGTGCTACGCTTCTCAATCTTTAGTTTTCAGTTTCTTTATGTAAATGAAGTGCCAGGTTGGGTTTGTCTAAGAATTAAATGAGTTGTAATGTATGAGCCTGACCTATAGTAGGGACCTAACTTTGTTTCTTTTTTCTTTCTTCCTCCCCCCCAACGGTTTCTCTGTGTAGCTCTGGCTGTTCTGGAATTCACTTTGTAGACCAGTCTGGCCTTGAACTCAGATCCACCTAGCTCTGCCTCCTGAGTGCTGGAATTAAAGGAATGTGTCACCACCACCCAACAATACTTTTTTTAAAAAAATATTTTTTTGCAACACTGAAGATCATATCCAAGGTCTTGTGTGTAATAACATTTTCGAGACCACATTTTACATATAAATAGATCCAGTCAATGTAGATAGAATCAGGTGTCCTAATCCTGCTAGTTGAGAGAACGGGAATAGTAAAAAATAAATCCTAGATATAATTCTGATTTCTCTAGTACCATCTTTATTAAGCTGTGGGGGTAGTCAGAGGACAACTTTGTGGAATCTTTTCTCTCCTACCTTGATGTAAATTCTGGGGATCAAACTCAGGTTACTAGGCTTGCAAAGCAAACTTTTTACCTACTGAGCCATGTCACAAGCTGGTTCTTTATTGCTGAGACAATTTATACCATTTCTACAGTCTGGGAGCATATTGGTTTTATTTGCATCTGTCACGCTGCTTATAATTGCACATACTCAGCAACTAAATTTGTCTTTTAATGTTAAAATTGACTATATAGTAGATCTTAGAAAACAGAAGACAAAGAATGGTAGATAATAACATAAAATGGAGCTGAGTGCAGTAACAACGTGCCCGTAATCCAGCACCCAGGAAACAGACACAGAAGAATTGCAAGTTTGAAGCCTTGCCAGTTCTACCCAGCAAGGTCCACGTCAGTCTAGAGTACTATCTCGAAACAATAATAATTACTTGACTATTTGGATTCCACTTTCCATTTTTCAAGCCAGAGGCCTTTGGAGTCGGTAACTACTGAGAAGCTGTGAGCAGGATTTGTTAGCTTGTGTCACGCAGAAGCAGCACAATAAACAGAAGCCCAGGTGAGCTCTGATTTACAAATCAACCCTTGGTCTCAGGCTGCCGTTTTCACCCATGTTCAGCACCGCTAAACTCTAGGATTTATTCTGAACCAGCCCACAAGATACCTTCTCAGTAGTTCTTTTCCTTTATTGACAGCCAAGAACTTTGGTATTTAACACTACGACCTCCTGGTACCCCCGGAACCCATGAACCTCAGGAAAAGAGTAGCTGCTTACGACTTTGTGAGTGCTCAGTCTTGGGCAAAGCTGAGCGTTCCTATGTCTATTATTCCTGTGTACCATATGTTAGACGTGTAACTATTGTCTCAGTTTTTCTTCTGTTGCCTTTGTATCACTGCTAACTCAAATTAGTTTTCTCACGAACTAGTTAACCTTTAACTGAACCCCTGTTAATGTTAAGATATTATATACACTAAGCCTTTTTATGTGCGTGACAACTTTCACAGTTGTGACTAGTATGATACGGGGTGTGGTCCCCATTTTCCACGCAAAACTTCTTGTGGCTCTGTTAAGTGGCAGAGCCAGACTTCTAGCCTCAAGTTGCCTTCATTTAAAGTCAGCAGCCACAGCTATCAGAAACATTGCAAAGAGAAATTTTGAGTAAAAGCGATGTGGGAAGTGTGAGAATCTTGGAGCTTTATTGAAGCACTAAACCCAGCAATTTTTTAACTTTTTTGATTCCAAGGAAGCCCACTTGTCTGACCCTGCTGTAATAATGGTAATTGTAGCTCATGATTTAGCCACATCTCACAGTTTTGGAAGGCTGGCATACAGAGTTCTGACATTTTCTTTTTCTTGGGAGCCTTTTGCGTTTGTCATCCTCTAAGCTGGGGAAGCAAGTTCTTTTCTGGCAGAATACTGCAGCTGCCATTATTTATCCCTCGGGATAAGCAGCAAATCCCAAGTCATACAGCTGGGAAAACTGCGTTCTGGCTGTGCAAGCATATAAAAGGAATCTAGACAGCGGGAGTGGGTTCACACGCCAGCCATCCTGGTTACAGTGCTTTGGGCATTGAGCTCTCTGAGGCAAGCTGTACCACAGAACCAAAAGCTCTGCCTTGACCGCTACAAATTCTGTAGTCTTTGGGGTGTGGGGGGGCAGGGGAGGCTTCCATACCCCTGTTCCCTTTCACCTAGGCCAAGCACGTGATTTCTTTTAATTGCCTTTTCTCTCTGATGCTCAGCCCTTGACTCCTAACACTCTAGGTCTTAAAAGCTTTTCCCTGCTTTTTGCACATTAGTCTCTGAAGGATCCCAGTCAGTGTTAGAGTTTCTGTGGCTGGATGATTACCAATCCAAGCCGCAGACACTGGCGTGGGGGTAGAACTCCTCGGAGCAGAGGGACCACAGTTTGAAAACAAATAAGCCTCTTTCATAATCCCAGTAAGACTTTTGTGGACTTTTAAGGTCTGCTGTTTTGGCAGGGCAGTAGAGTTTCTGGAACTTTTAGAAAGAATTTTCAAGCAGGAACTAGTTTCCCATCTCTAAACAGTTTCAGCAAAACTTGCGTGTCCAAGGAAAGCCTGTGGGTTTTTTTGTTTTTGTTTTTTAGAGGTTTGGGCGGGGACAGGGGGTGGCATTGATTGGTTTTTTGATTGGTTGGTTGGTTTTGGTTTTTCGAGACAGGGTTTCTATGTGTATCCCTGGCTGTCCTGGAATTCACTCTGTAGACCAGGCTGGCCTCAAGCTCACAGAGATCCACCTGTTTCTGCCTGGGTTTAAACCACCACTGCTGGTGGTTTTGGGTTTTTAAGTCTCAGTTTCTCCCAGCAGACTAGGTTTGGCATTTTCAAAGCAGCCTAAAGCACAGCATGAAATGGCTGTTGTTATCTCCACAATCTGGAAGTTTCACAGGATGATGGATGGGCTCAATTTTGAGATGATTGAATGTCTTTTTAGGAAAGTCAGATCTTGAGAATGTTCAATTATGTGTGCTAGTGGAGGAAATCCAGAGACAAAATCCCACGGGGCCTTTAATTCACTGTTCATTTGCACTTGGGGTTATGAGACACTTTGGTAATGAACATTTTAATATGTGGTTCTGGAAACAAAGCTACCCATTGAAGATGCTGATTGGGCTGGAATGCTATCTAATGATTTTTCCAGTCTCTGGACCAACTCAGGTCTGGAAACAAAATAAGCTTTGGCTTCACATGGAGCTTTAAATCCTGATGCCTTTCAACTTTCAGATTTCTCCTTTTAAAACAGAGTAAAGGAAACAACAGCAAGTACCTTCCTTTGGAATCAAAGAATACCCTCAGATTTTGAGGGACTTCTCTAAGCCATGAACTGTATTTGTCATCCAATTTGTAATCCCAATGAGTTGGCATAAGTAGACCATAGTTACTAATGGGAGAGCTTGAGGTCAACCCTTCTTTAAGTTATAGCACTCTAGCTGAAGCAAATATATTCTGTACTCCTAAGACCCAGCCCCCAAGCTGAAAATTGCTGTTAATAACATTGCTATTGGCTGGAGGACCTGGTCTTCTAATAGCCACTTAGGTTAAAAAACAAAACAAAACAAAAAACAAGGTTCAGCACCTTGGCCACAGGCTGCTGAGTAGCACTTAGGTGGAGGCACCCAGATTCCTCACCCACAGAAACTGGGCTAAGTGTTTCAAGGCAGCTTTTAAAATGTTGCTGCTCCATAGTTAGTCTTGTCTTATCAGCCACCAAATTCATTGGAATTGTTATCATAAGCATATGTGGCTTGAGTTCACCAATTACCTAAGAGGCCAGGTGGCAAGAAGATTAACTTGAGCAGCTTTCCTACCTAAACCTCTTGGTTCCAGATACATTGTGTCTGGAGGAGGCTGTGGTAGTTAAAATCAGGAAGAACTGGAAACTAAGCGCTCAAGTGTGTATGATTTGAAAACGTGAGATGCATTCTGCTGTGTCCTTCCCCACCTGATTACATCACACATCATGGATTCAGGAGACATTCCATTACTAAAGTATAAGTGGGTGCTTGTGCCCATAATGAAAGCTTGATTAACTGAAATATACATTCTTTCCACAAGACACATTTGTTTTAGGTCAGGAAGTCAGAGCCCTCCCTGATCTGTTAAGGGTTCAGGTCTGGTATTACTTTGGATATGTATGTGTTGATACAGGTGGCATACTACAGCACCAATTCAGCAATGTCCTACTTTGATCTCACTTGTCAACAGGTGACTTTCATTTTGCACTTCAAGATAGGTCCAGCTCCCACTCTACACAGAAAGGGGGAGAATGAAGATACTCCTTCCCTCTAATGGTAATGGACTCCATATTATATTCTTGCTTCTACTCCCACCTGACCATATCTAGCTACAAAGGAGGTGGAGAAATTGCATGACCATGTGCCCACATAAAAAGTCTGTTTAAGAAGAGAATGGGCTTAGAATGGCATTGCCCCCTCGTCGTTCCAGATACTAGCGAGGGTGAGGCAAGATCACTTGTTGAGACCAGCCTGAGTAACAGAGAACCAAAGAGAAAGCAAGACAGATACAGACTGGAGAGGAGCCACAGTTTTCTTCCTGTGGTTTACCACTTCAGACATTCTAATTAATAATTAAAAGTGCTGAGTTAGAAGCCCATTGTGTTCCTTGCATAAAGAAAAATGTTAAAAACCGGAAGTCATCTTATTCCCTCTATCTTTGGATAGCATAGAAACTAGGTGTCTTAGGAAATGTTGTCATGAGGGACTAGATGGTGTAGTAGTTAAAAGCACTTGTTGCTGTTTGGACGGAAGCTTCACCCCAGCCCCAAGCATCCCTATATTCAAAGAGTCTGGGATGTTTGGGTGGAAGCTTTACCCCAACTCTAGGCATCCATATATCCAAAGAGTCTAGGATGTTCAGATGGAAGCTTCACCCCAGCCCCTGGTATCCATATATCCATCCAAAGAGTCTGGAATGCTCTGGTGGAAGTTCCATTCCAAGCCCCCTCCCCCGAAGGTGCCTCAGTCCAGACTCCACCCCTGAGAAAACCCACCAAACGATGACCCCTCCCCAGAGATGCTCAAGGCCACACCCACAGAGCATTTAAACTGCCCCAGAGGAAAAAAAATGTGGCTTTCCAGTCTTCCTTTCCCATCTCCTGGGGGGGGCTGGAAAGCCATCTGGGATTGTTTGTATCCATTAAACCTGGGCTTTTTTAAAATTTGGTTTGATTTGGTCTGATTTGGATTATTGCATCAACGGGGAGGCTTATTGGGGTGCAAAAAATTTTCAGTTGCTCTTACAGAGGACCTTTGTTTGATTCCCAGCCCCTATACCAGATGGGTTATAACCGCCTGTAAATCCAATCCCAGGGGCTCCAACGTCCTCATCTGGTCTCTTTGGGCACCTGCACACATACGGCATATACACACATAAACATGAAAATAAAAATGAAAAGTAAAATAATTCTGAAATTCTTATCACCTAGTGATAATGATATTAGGATTTTCGTGTCTTTGCTAACATAAACATAGACATCCAAAACAGCAGTGGTGATTTCCATTATATGGCTATGATAAACAGTCAATATTATTGTGATGTGCCTAGAATAGGGATATGGCTTTTAACCTATCATAATTGAAAGAAAGTATGAATTGGAAAATTTAGATTTTGGATTCCACCTCTTAGCCTGACCCTGAGCATACAGAGAAACCAGTCTTGAAAAACAAAACAAAATTACATTTGCTATTTCCAACCCTTGCCCTCGTTTTAAGGTACTTAGGAAAATCAGTTATTCCTTTTTATATCTCTTCAAGTACTCTTGGGTACCCTCTAAAATATGAGCATCGAGAACAAGATACAAAAAGTTCTCTGTCTCATGGGGTCTATACTAATGTGCAGTTTGTATCAAAATCTGAGCAGCCNGTGGTGGCGCACAACTTTAATCCCAGCACTCAGGAGGCAGAGGCAGGCAGATCTCTTAGTTTGAGGCCAGCCTGCTCAACAGAATGAGTTCCAGGACAGCCATCACTACACAGTGAAACTCTTGTCTCGAGAAACCAAAACAAAAGTAAATAAATAAATAAATGGAAATCTAAGCACTAGCGGCTAGAATATATATGTGAATGGTTACTGTCAAGCAGGGCCTACCAAACTATCCATAACATTCCCAGGTCTTCTAGATCTCCCATCATACATCTCCGTCCAGTGTGAGGGAGGAAGTAGGAGACCACATTGTCAGGTGGGAATATAGGGTCTAGCCTGAACTACTTCTGTTTTATCTCCTCTATTCACTGACAACCCTGTCAGCTCTCCCTCTGCTACTATGCCCAATCAGCATTGTCCGGTTTTATCTTGTCCCTTCTATTTGTTGTAACCTCTAACTGGGAAGTAGGAAAACAGATTTGCAGAAGTCATTATTAAAAAAAAAACCTATTGTTAAAAGCCACTGTTCCATTTCAAGATCCAAGAAAAACTTCCTGTTTTGTTAAGGCCCTTCTTAGGAGCGGAAACTAGCACTCTCAAAAGAAAACCACAATACATAATTTCACTGATGTGTTCTGTGTGTTTAGCAAGACTTAAATCCCAAGAGAAATGTGGCAGATAAGAAAGGAAGCCTTGAGATACAGACCACCGACTTCCCTTCCTCCTCTGCCACTCCCTGAAGGGGCAGTGACAGCTCCAGAAGCAGAAGGGTATTTAGGACAGTCTGGAAAGGTAACTTGGATCTGTGCAATGGCTCAATGGATAAAAGCACTTTGTTATGCAAGCCTGAGTTCTATCCCTTAGAAGCGTGACAGAAGGAGAGCACTGACTCCCACAAGCTGTCCTCTGACCTCCACATATGCACCATGGCATGCATGCACCAACACTCAAACACACATATTATACATGAAATATTTCTTACATCCAAAGTCTCTTCAGACACTCAAGGCACTCTCTTAAATATGCCTATGCAATTACAAACGAGTTACATTCTTCCAATATACAATGGTACAGAGCAAATGTTCCCATTCCAAAATAGAGAACTGAGGTACAGCAAGGAATGCTGGGACCAAAGTAAGGCTAAAAGCCTGCAGGGTAAATGACACTCCACAGCAGCATGTATAGGATCTGGAGCTTGTGATGGAGTCATCTGGGCACCAAAGGGCTTAAGTAGCCCAGCCCTCCAACTCCGCTCCTTTGGCACACTCAGCCTCTTGAGCCAGCTGTGCTGCATCATGCAGCTCTCCTTGGTCAATGCCCTACTGTTCTGGCATCTCCAGTATCTTGGGGTCTTCACTGCAATCACCATATCAGTGCCTGTGTGCTGCTATCCTGCCTTGAATTTCCTCCACCATACAAAGTGGTTCATCACCCCCATGAACCTCACCTGAGTTTTCATGACATGGCCAGAATGCAGCAGGATTCCTTGTATTCACACAAATGATCTCTAGCCCAGTTCCCAATGGAGTCCTTGTTCCCCACTCTGAAATTTCATGAACCAGGCCTCTATATTCTACATTTCTCCTGATCCTCTGGCCCATTAAGTTCTGTTTGCAGAATTCAAGTGCTTTTCTAGTCCACATTTAAACTCTTCCTTATTCATCCTTCAAACCAGTTACAAAGGTCTAGCACCCACATGGCCAGGTTTATCATGGCGGCAGTCCTATTTCTCTATACGTTTTTTTTGTAACTAGGTATTTGTCTTGTTGCTGTGATAAAAATACCTAACGAAAGCAACTTAAAGAAAGGAGTTTATTTTGGTTTAAAGTTCCAAGAAGTTCAGTCCATCCTGTCAGAGATGGCAGGGCAGCAGAAGCAGGAGACATCTGGTCACATCTCATTTATATTCAAGAAGCAGAAAGCAGTTAGCGTTTTTTGTTTGTTTGTTTTCCCAGCATCTCACTGTATGTCCAGCTGTCCTGGAACTCACAGAGATCTGTCCTCCTCTTAAGTGCTGGGATTAAAGGCATGTGCTCCCACTGTTAGCATTCAGGCTTTATGCTGGCCTGCTCCCTGGCACCTGTCAGGTTGTGCTTATCAGTTCTTAGGCAAATACCTAGCCAGCCCCAGGGGCCTACCGCAGTACACCACTACTGTAATCTGAGCATGCGCTGTGTGGCTGTGTAAGCCCCAGTACACATGCCCTAAAGACCCTTTAAAAACAAGCGCTATCCATTCCTGCTCTCTCTTCTCCCACTTCCCTTTCCGAGACAGGCTTCCACACCCCTCTTCTCACCCCTTATCAATAAGCTTCCATGTGGGTTTATCATACATATCATACATTATGGTTCAGTCTCATTGCTAAACTACAACACTGGTGCCATAACTCGACACCCACACCCAGCTGAATGGTTTTACCTTTTGATTTTATGAGATCGTCTCTCTCATCTAACCCAGAATGGCCCTGAACTTGCATTGCAGCCAAGGTTGTCTCCACCCAACCTCCCAAGTGTTGGTATTACAGGTGTGTACAGCCATTCCTGGTTTTACTCTCCAATATTTAAAAAAATATATCCGATACAGTGAACTTTAAAAAAAATATAGCCCAGCTACTCAGAAGATAGAAGAAAGAGGATGGAAAGTTTGAGAACATCCTGCACTACATAGCAAATTCAAGACCTATTTAAACTGCACAGGGAAACTTAAAAACCCAAGGACTGAATATTTACCTAGTATTGGCAAGACCTTGGGCTCCTTCCCTGGCAATAAAAAACGACAACTAAAAGCTGAACAAACAAACAATGATAATAAAAGTACAATTTGAAAGCATTTCTTTCTCATTTGTTTTTTTGTCATCTATAAGTAGAACTTAATATCAAAGAATAGACCTACCAATATTTACTTCCTAACTAGCTTTATTTCTAACTGAATCCAACTGGAAATCTGTTTCCAGAGATAATTACTTATGGTACAAAAATACTGAGGCCAAGATGTTTAATAAGGCTTTAAGTACCCAATAGAATAGACCTGTATGAAAAGTTCTGGTTCAAAGAATATAAAACAAATATATTAAAGTCATCATGGAGTCTTTTCTAGCTGATTTGGGGCAGTTAAACCTAATAAAGATCATGAAAATAGAAAAGCAACTTGAAGTCAAAGTAAGCACCACAAACACCCTGTGTTCCATTAATAGTGATGAAATAAAATTTATGTGCCACTGGATAAAAACATAAATTCTGGGGCTGTAGAGATGGCTCAGTGGTTAAGAGCATTGCCTGCTTTTCCAAAGGTCCTGAGTTC
>LOJH01018508.1:4611-22539 GCA_001685095.1 Ellobius talpinus
TCATTATTTTTAAAACCAGTCATTGTAGAAATATTTTCTGTAGAAAATACTTTTTAATGCTTTCAGGCAGAGGAAGTAATATAAAATTTCCAATAGCTACTTCTACTTGAGACAAGGTGCACTTTAAAAGTTATTAGCACTCTGCAAAATGTGTTAAGTTTGACATTCATGATGTCTCTGTTATTAAATAGATACTAGTGCATACTGATTTTCTTATAAAATGTAATAATGATAATGACCTTTCCATTAGGTACTGAGTTTTCATGCCAAAAACAGAGTAGAGATATGGAATTTGATGTTAGTCAGAGTTTTTGTAGAAAGAGAAGTTGTGATGCATTTTTCACCTTGGATTTTGAACATTGGAATACCGACATAGCCACTTAATGGATATATTTTAGTTTATAGTAAATATAATTAGTGTTATACTCAATTTATTGTTTGATTCATGGTCTTTATGCCCCACTGCACCTTTCTACCCCAGTGATTTGCAGACCAAAAATTCCATTAACGTACACATGGTTGATGGTACGCATTTGTTTTTATGCCACTCTGTCTTATGTGGAAAGTATCATTTAGCCAAATGATCACATATAGATAATCACAGGGTAATCTAAAATGATGTAGTCTAGACTGTCCCTAAATTGGCTATGTGACTGAGATTAGCCTTGAACTCCTGATTCTCCTGCCTCCATCTCCCAAGTGCTAGAATTACAGGCATGTATCACCAGCCCCAGCTCTTGGCCTCTATTTCATTGGTCCTATTTACCTTAACTCTAGCCAGTTATAAAGATTGTCTCTATGTAATTAGAAAACATATTAGACATGCACAGTTTAATTATTAAGGATTTTATGGGGGGCAGAGGAGCCCTGAGAGAGTGAAGTCATAATGGAATGTGTTATGTAGACACATACACAGACACATGGAGGACTTCAAGATGTCAGACCCATGAGACATTGGCAAAGACAGTTTTCCAGGCTTCAGAGTGGCGGCAAAACTCTCCTCTGGATTCCTAGCATGAGTGTTTGTGAATGATTGATTAGAGTGTTCAAAGACTAGCAACATAACGAGCTTCCTCCTCCCTGAATTTTACAGCTGGGTACTGTTCACCTACCCAGCCCATTCCATTGAGACAAGTTGACTCCTCCCCGGTGTTGTGCCTAATAAACACACTGAGATTCCAGGTTTCCAGAAACAACACATTTCCGCCTGATCACAGCTTGTGTGTCTGTTGTATATATGTCCTTCTTCATTCTCTCACCACTGCTAGTCAGGCTTCCAGGACCCAAGCCAAAGTGAACACGACAGGGTTTTCAAAAGTTATGTTACTAGGCCCAATAGATTTTAGTCTAACTCAAATATTGGTTATTCTTCGTTACCTGTGTCAATTTCTGTGAACTTCCAAGATTCTTTAAGATAAAGAGTACTGGGGGCTCTTTCTACATGTTTATTCAGGTGTAACTTCCACCTCACTCTACAGATGTACATAACATGAATGTCTAGTCCTTTTCCCAAGTTTTGGAGTATCCTTGTTTATATTTATAAACACAGATTTGCTTCAGTGGTAAATGATTTGTACTTGAAGGCACTGATCAATCAATAAGCCAATAAGGAGTTGATGTTTTTCTTTCCTAGGGACCAAGATGAGAGACTCGGAAGTGGGTGAGGCTTCCGAAAGGGGGTGGGGCTCCCGAAATCTCTTCAGAGTACTTATCGCTGGGGCAATGTTGAGACCATTTGGAAATGAAACAGGAAAATACATTTGTATCTTTTTCCCTGAGAACAGAGTTTCTTTGTGTAATAGTCTTAGCTTTCCTGGAACTAGCTCTTGTAGACCAGGCTGGCCTCGAACTCACAGAGATCTGCCTGCCTCTGCCTCCCAAGTGCTGGGATTAAAGACCTGTGCCACCACCGCCCAGTGTACATTTACATCCTGCATGCAACATATTGACCCTCTGAGCTCTGCAAGTGCCATGAAAACGAATGTGATATGGACAGGGATCCTTGGTTTGAATGTTGTCTGTCTTTATTAAAAATTAGTACTAAAGGTTAGGACTGCTGTTTCTGGGTGATCTGTCTTAGAATGCAATACAAGATAAAACAGAAATATTTATTTGACTAAGATTGATTTTCTTAATTTTTGACAGCATGATTTATGCATTTATGGAGTACAATGTGATTAGAATTTTAAATTTATTTCAATTGACTGGTAGTAATTGAGCTTATTGGGTTACCCTCTGATATGTTGAGGCATGTTTACATTCAGAGAAAATATATCTATCTTCTGCACATTCAAATGTTGAAATTATTGAAATCCTTTCTTCGAAAAGAAAGAACTTTCTCATTTGAAATTCCTCATTTGATTTCTTTGGGGGGGGGAAGAAGAAAAAAGAAGATGGAGTGGCCATACTATTGAAAACATGAATCAAGATGACTATATCTACATGGTCTTTACAAGGTTTCACTGCTTTTAAACAGTGTCTGTGTTTAACAGGCTACTCATTTCATGTGAAGCTTTATAAATCTTCTCAGTGACTCAACTAAACAAATACATGCCGTGGTCTTTTTATGCCTGGATCTGTTTTGGCTTGTTTGTAAACGACCAACTCAGTTATTCCTCATAGTTACCTCTCTAAGTGGATGCCATAGAATGACCTCTGTTTTGTCAATATGAGAGTTGGCAGAGAGGATAAACCACCTGGTATCCGTCCAAAGGAAGGAGAACCACAGCACTGGAGCTTGAGGCTAAGCTGCTGGCGATGGCATGTATTTACATTTGCTTGTACTGATGTATTTGAAATATATTAGTGACACTAATGTATATCATTGAGCAGATCCAAAACACATCCATTACACTGAGCCATGAAAGTGGCCTTGATTATTCTGCTAACACCTTAGGAGATCATATTATGTTTTCACTTAATTTTTGTCCAAATTTTGACACTTCTTAGGTCACAACAAATCATGTGACCTAGGATTTCAAGATTAACAAACTTTTCAGCTATTAATTTTTCTCATTGAAACTCTTGTTTTACAGGAGCATGCCTACATAAGGAAAACAAATGAACTTTCATTAAATATCTAGAATTATCTTCAGCAATAAACATAGTGAAATGGCAATGAAGGCCAAATTGCTCTATTGAACACCTTAAATAGAATTTTTCAATCATTTGTCATGACTGGATATTTTGCCTCAGATAACAGAGATATTGTAATATTATCACCTAGACATGGTAAATGAATACAAAATTATAAATAGATCTTAGGAAGTAGTATATTAACATAGATTTTGTAACGTTCTATGCTTTTATCATTGGTTAATAAGCCACATTTAAGTTTTCTAACATTGTAGAAAATTCTCTTCTTCCATCTTCATAAAGTTGCCTGTCACATAAAAACACAGTATAAAATATCCTTAGCAGGAAAGGCGCATGACTAAAGGATGTTTTCATCTTGTCCATGTCAGGATCTATCATTCGGAACTCTGAGATAACTACGGGCAACAGTGTTCCTTGGACAAGGATCAAAGCATGCAACATTAAGTCTCTCCAGAAGACACAGTTTCTTATCTCTGGATCCTTTTTCCAAGATTTCTCATTGACATCACTCATTTATACACGAATATTTTTTCACTCTCATTTCTCACTTTTTCCTCTGAGAGCTTCATGGCTCTTAACTGAAAGAAGAAAGCAAACAAAAACAATTGGTAGGTGTAAAAGAAAATAAAATGCACTGGATAAAGAAAAAAATGAACTCTAGCATTAATGGTTAATAGCAATACTGTAATTGAGCATTGAGACTGCTTTAAGTCTCCTGGAAGGTAAAGCAAAAAGAAGAAAGTTATTTGTTTCTCGAAGAAAAACAAACACACCGTTTGGCCTTGATAAAGTTTCTCCTCATCCTGCCTTGCAGAGAAACAACTCACATGAGGCAGCACTTTCTGAACCGTGGCAAATAATTCAAAGCTCATGAAATAAATTCAAGGAATTTATTATTTATTCTTTTTATGTGCTTATTTCTTATTGTTTTAGGCCTGGCTCTGTTGTGACTTGTCTGTAAACAATTGACTCAGTTATTCCTCATAGTTACCTATGGGTGATTTCTAATCTGTCTGTATATTATGCATGTGTGCTTATATATATGTGTGTGTGTATGTGAGAGAGTATGTGTGCAGTCCTATGCCTGTGATGGCCCAAAGACAATCTCAGTGTCAGGCCTGGCCTTCTACCTGGTTGGAGGCATGGTAGTTTGGTGTTTGTTGCTGGCTATGCAAGGCTTGTTGGCCCATCAGTATCAGGACTCTCTTCCCTCCACCTCCATTCTTCCCATAGGAGCATTAAGATGGCAAAGACATGCTATTCTATCCAGCTCTATGTGAACTGGGGATTCGAACTCTGCTCCTCACCCCTGAAAAGCAAGCACTTTATCCACTGAGATATCTTCCCAGCATCTGACCAGAAATTTCTAATAGATTAAACTTCATGATTGTGTTCTGTAATGTTTCTTTTGAGACTTCAGATTTCTTATCTGTGAGCATGCGGCTACATCACCCAGCCAATCCAGTTTTAGATGTTTGTGTTTGAAGAGATGTTATTTAGTACAATATTGTAGATTCATTAATATTGGTCTGTAGCTTACAGAAATATAAAATCAAACTTGGATGAAGTTTGTCCAGCAAACTTAATTTGAAGTTATTTGAAGTGGCCTATAGAAGGAGACCACTCCTTGCTCAGGCCCAAATAATCACACAGAAACTATATTAATTACAACACTGTTTGGTCAATGACTTTAGCCTATTCCTAGCTAGCTCTTACATCTTAAATTAACCCATTTCTATCAATCTGTGATGAGGCTGTGACCTCCTGGTAAGGTTCTTAAGGTTCTGCCATGTCCTTCTCCTTCAGCAGCTGCACGGCATCTCTGTCTCTGCCTACTTTCTCTATATATCTCTGCTTAGATTTCCTGTCTGGCTTTATTCTGCTAAGCCATTGGCCCAAACAGCTTTATTCATCAACCAATAAAAGTAACACATATACAAATGGACTTCCCACATCAATAGCCTTTTGAAATTTAAGAATACAGGACAATGTTTCAGCACTGTGCTTGGGGGCCAGTTCAAGGAAAATAATCACTAATATGTATGAGATGCAAATTGAAATTCCTTTCACACTGTGGGAGCTAAACTAGGAAATATTCCTCATGTCCCTTGCCTGGTGGATACCAAGCAGTGACTGAACAGAGTGTTTACCACTCTCTGCTGACATGTCCACCCAGATATAAAATTGTCGTGAAACTGAATTTGTCATCAATTTGAAATTTAAAATTTACAAATATGGGATACACTGAAAATGAAAACTGCTGGTGGACTGGGAAATAGAGGGGAATAAAAAATTAAAAACTAAATCCTTAAAGGTAATCATTTTTTCCTGGAAGATTTTTTTAGTACTAATATAGATAAAAAAAAAAGGGTGCAGGTGCAAAGAAAAATATTCACATTTATAAATGCACAGAAGAAATAATAGTGAAAACTCCATCTTTTACCTTTCTTGATTGTTTGAAAATCACTGGCTACTCGGTGATGTGGACAGTTAGATAACTTGTGAAAGTGAACATGTCATCAAGAGTTTTTGTGGGGATATGACTTGAAAATATCATCAGAAAATACTGTAATAATCCAGGAGAGAATTTATATGGATCTCTGGTAAGCCAGTGATATAAAAAAGGAAGAAGCAAGGCAGGTATAAGATTCTTGATAAAGTCCTTGTGATTTACTGTGACTTCTCCATTTAAGAGGTGGAAAGCAAATAAATATAGGTGGAACTTATAAAGGAGAAATTCAGTCTACCTACAAGCTGGGGGACCATTCTTGAAGAAAGGAGATACAATAGAGAAGGTGGGTTTTTTCTTACAGTTTTTGTTCTTTCAGAAATTGAACAAAGTACAATAAATGAAGACTAAGAATGAAAAATAAATACAACCAAATGTTTCAATTACTTCTACTCTCTCCTTTAAAAGGAGAAAGAAAAACCATGTACTGAGTAACATGTGTAAAATATTTTAGAAAAAGACCTTATGGCACCTGGACATAAATTAATTAATTAATTAATTGATTTAAAAAATAGGCTTTATTTGTAAAGTGATATGTCAGTAATGCTTGGGGTGGGGGAGGTAGCACCAAAACAGCATATCTTGTTTTCAAAGAAAAACATATTATTTCACTTTTTAGCTTAAAAGACTGAAGAAATGAGGTTCATGAGTAAGTGTGGGCAGCACATGAAAAACAAAGAAATAAGCAAGGACCATAAGGATTCTGCTACAATCCTGTGGGGAAGAAGCAACCAATCAGCCACAGCAGGGTGGGTGATTGACATTGTTGCTGTCCTAAAAATACCCAGGAGTACTCCCAGGAACATGGAATTGTGGGTCTTCAGTGCAAGAAATGCTTTATTAATTAATACACTTATTTTCTTTCTTTCTCTTTGCTGCTTTCTTCTTCTCCTTTACCTTCTCTTCTCTTCCTCCTTTTTCTTTCCTGTAAGAAATATATGCTAGTAGTCCTTGGATAAAATGTTCCAAGATCCACAAGATGTAATATTTCAGTGTTAAAATTTCCCATGTGTGTTGCTTCTGCAACCTGTGATGCCATTCACGAGCCTATTTTTGGTTGCCAAGAGTAAATGTGTCTCCATATTTATTATTTTCCTTCAGTTATTGTGAGATTTCATCTCACTAGGTGTCCTTAGGCTGGGGCATCTAACTTATTTTAAAAGAGCAGAACACATTCCCTCTGGCCACAAGGATGGTTTTGATGACAAACATCAGAAGGCGTCATCACAGTTCTTCAATTTCAGTGCATTTACAGCTCGAATATTAATGCCACTTGCTTTAGTTTGCAAGATTCTTCTCGAAGTTTCTGCATCTGGGTTTTCAATTAAGCACACTCAAAGTATATTTTACATTTAAGAGTACTAATATTAGTTATATTTAAAGCTAAATCATGAGACTATTATTAATTTAGAGCTACAAAACTAAGATAGTACTGTAGGGAATTATAGTAATGCGATTTTACATATTTTCTCTAGTATACAGAACTTTTTTATATCAAATAATATAAACATACAAAACTGATGAATTTCACTGTAATCTTCTCTGCCTATGAGTTAGGACTCACTAAAATATTGATTTTCTTTACTTCTTAATTTCAACACTTTGGAATCTACATTAGACGTTTTTAAATGCTCTTTATTTTACCTTTTCGTATTTGTTATCAATCATCACTGAATTATTGAAGGCGTAGTCACATTTTGTGTTTGCTTAAAGAAAATGCATTGCTTCTATTCCATATTAGGAATACATTCCAAAATTTTACCTTACTTTGTTGGAAATTCAGTAGGGCAGAGGAATTTCAAGAAAAATAAACTATCTTGCAATATGGAAGTGAAATGAAGTTTTAATTTTTTTCATCTTTCCTGATCTGTCAGCTTTAACCAGGTATAACTAGTACCCAACTCCCTCCCTGCCATGACCCCAACCTTCCGCCCCCATCTCTTAGTTCCTAAGATTGGCTCTGCCTGTTCTTAACATTGAAATAGCACCTTAATGCTATTAGACAGATTTATTTAATAAAAACCACATTATGTCTAAATGGCATTCACCCTTCCAAAGTTTAAATATCTGCTAGAAACTTACCCTGGTGCTGACCTTGCTTTCCTTAGTAAAGTACATGCTTTCAATAAAACACTCTGACAATCAGCGGCAAAAAGCTGCTGCCTCACCTGAATGTCTAATAACAGGGAGAAGACTCTGCACCACTTTATATGGATGTATTTATATAAGCACATAGTCTTTTGGGGCTCTCGGTTAGTACAAAAATACATATTCCAAATGCTCCTTACAGTCAAATCCAACAAGTTACGATTTGTTTTGATCTCAGAAAATGTGCTGAATGATTTGAACGCATCGGGGGCTCACTTCGTGTGTTATGTGCACTTCATCTTTAATGCAAAATGACTTCTCCCCCTCATAGTTAGTCTCCAACTGCTGTCAATCCGTAGGCACGCTGATAGACAGACTGAGGTTAGCCGTGCTTTAGAGGAATGAGAGTCCTAAGCTATCCCGTAGGCCGCCCTCCACCTCCCAACCTGGGAAAAATGGTCAGCAGCGCATTTCTTTTCCTTCTCCCTTTTCCTCCTCCTCCTAGTCCTCTTTTTTGTCCCCCTGTGCTTTGTTTGGAGCAGTGTCTTACTCTGCAGCCCAGGCTGGGTTTGAATCTGTAGTAAAGTACATGCCTCATCCTCCCTGGTGTGTGATTTCCAGACATGTACCACCCCATGTCCTTCTGGATTATACTTCAAGTCAAAATGAAAGTTGCTTTAGATATAATCCTTAATTCCCCCACTTTTATTGCATATTTGTACAAGTAATAAACCTAAAGAGGAAATATGTATTCTACTGTAAATTTTAATCAAAATGCTACATTCCTACAAAGAACATGCATGTTTGTGTTTGAAAGAAATCTGAGACTGGGTGGGGGCACTTTCAACTCTCTAAGACACTGTGAAGATAAGAAAACAGCTAACGTCCATAATCCAGCAAATCAATGACCTGATATCTAAGCCTTCTTTAGGGTGTAAGTTTGGTTTGTAATTTTAGTTTGATGGTAAAGTAACAGAATATTTGTGTTCCTTTCATTTGCTGAGGGTCCAGCACTCATCACCACCCTGTGCTGAGGACTCGACACCATTCTTCTTCAAACATTCACTAACTGCGTCATTTTCTTTGAGGAATTCCTCTAAGATCCAGTTTGCATCCTAAAGGCCAGAATTTACCTTAGTGCTCTAGCATGGCAGCAGGAACACACTGAACACTGATCATAGGCAAGTGCACTTTGCTAATTGCGCTAACAAGAAAACATCCACGCACCAAAGTCTGAGTTATGGTCTATGCCTCTTCCCTGTTCAACCCCTCTTAAATTTTATCGAAAGCAGCCACTTTTCTGAGTTTTTTGTTGTTTATTCTTAGGATTTGTTCTTCCTGATAGTCTGCATTGTAGTTGTCTGTATGCTTATGTTTTCCACCCAAGAAGAGTGCATCACAGTCAGGACCTAGTGTGTTGCTGTAGTAATGGTTCTAAACGTGGAGGAGAGAACAGATTTCTTTAGTAAATTTGAAGTATTTTACCTAATGCTAAATGAGGTTTTTTTGTTTAATTCTTGTGTCATTTTAAAGACTTTATTATCTTTATAGTGGCCAGCTAAGTACACCACTGACCAAACCAAAGCCCCCCCCCCGCCTTCCTGGAAAACCAGCGTTCCAGCTCACTTGTCTAAAATTGCACTTTGCCCCATCGTATCCACGCGTTGGTGCTTCCCGTGTGCAGGCTAACACTTCCTGACTTTGCAGCAGGTTTGCTGCAACAAGCTGATAGATATTCAAGACAAAATAACAGGGAGGTACAGACCATGGTTTATTTCTGAGCTATTACAAAAACTGCAAGGCTCACCTTCAAACATGAGTCTAGAGAGAAGGTCAGCCACCTGGACACAGGCATGGTCATCAATACAGTAATTCAGCCGGAAGGCTGTCTAATGGGTCAGCTCAGTGACTTCTGACTGCCTCTGAGCACACGTGTGGGAAACAACCCTCCTGTGCTTTGTTTAGCATTTGCTTTCTCAGCTCTGATGCAAATCCGTAAAACCTCTTTTGCAATCACAGTGGTTTGCGTGGGAAAATATAGCTGGGATTGTGTGTCATCAGCTCTGTGACCTCTGTATTAAGGAGTGTGGGTGTCCCTGTTCATGAACCTGTCCGTAACACATCCACACTCTCCAGGAAAAGATTTTGTAGGGACAGTGGAGCAACTATACACGGACATAAGAGCAGAATGTGAAGAGGACTTCCTTTTCTAGAAATTATCATCTGTAATAGTTTTCTCACTCAATCTTTTTCACCATTTATCAACTCGGCTTTATTTAATGTTTGAGGTTAAAAGCATATGAATGTATGTATGTAGCAACAATTAATTGAAAAAGAGGCTGTGAATTTCAAAGAGAGCAAGGAGGGGTACATGAGAGCATCTGAAAGGAGGGAAGGCAAGAAGAAGCTTGTGGAATTATATTATAATCTCAAAAACAAAAGAAATAATAGAGCTTGTATCCTGTCTTATGTTCATATGCAAATATAAGTTCCTACAGGGTCTACAATTTTCTTTGGCAAAGATCACTCATTTTTCATTTAATATTCATTTGCTCACCCAAGAACAACTTACCTCAGTCATCTGAAACGAATTTGGGAGACTTGGTTAGTCATTGTGTGACTGACTGAGATGTGTGATTGTGTAGCAGGCTTAGGCAGACATGGGTCATCATGTCACTGGGATGATGTCATGTCATCATGTCACTCACTCCCTGAACAAGAGTAGTAGGTAAGAGTGGGGAATCGAGGGAAAGGACATCTGTGACAAGCATAATATTCCTACGGCCAAAAATCACATTTCACCTTGATTTTTAAGTATCCTCACCAAAGGTAACCTCCATGACAGACTAAATTTTGAGTCTCATGATGCAATTATAAGTTATTTTTAGGGAAATTTTACTCACCATGAGTAAAGATTTCATATCACTTAACACATAATCACAAAGCACTTGCTATTTGAATGGCCCAAAACTCTAATATAGCTTGTTACCCCCATTGAATTCTGTGCCTTAGAACAAAGGGTAATTTCTGCTCAGAAATCCTCAGTGGATATGCAAATGAAAGCCACTGAAATATTCAGGAGATGATGCCAATGAAAAGCAAAGCTCAATAACCTAAATGTGCCTCTGCTTTTCACTGCTCCTAATTACTAGCTTTAGGCTTTATTCACCAATATTTTGTCTCCTTGCCTTCCCAGTGCAAACTGCGTGGACAGCCCAGTGCACCAGATTGCTGCCATTTTGTGTCACAGCATTCAGGCATTACCTTTGTTATTGCCCGTGTCACCATCTAAGGCATGTTAGCAGAATTGGTCCATGTGTTATATGGCCAAAGTAATAATTTGCATGCACTAGATAAGTCTTTATTTACATGATAACAGAAGCATTCTGGCAGGAGGTGGAACACTCTTGTTACAATGAAGATCAAAACTGGTACAGGGCAGAAGATACAGTTTACCTGAAATTAACAGTTAATATCACCTCTGCTTACAATGGTTGTTCACAGGTAACATATGACAACTCTGTGGAATAAAGCTCTCAGTGCAAAGGGTTGAAATATATTTGGCTCATGGTTTCTCCTGGGACTACTGAGAAAGCACTCACATTCGTAGGGGTGACCTAACAGGTCACCTAGAGTCCATCTTTCCACAAATTCATGAAATAGTCACAACTTGAGCCTCTTGATTTTTCTGATTGTCATCAACCAAGTTGTGCATATCCACTTAGCAGCCCAACTGTTGCCGATTTACTAGAAGAGTTTTTTAATTTAATTTTATTTATCATTACTATGCATGAGTGTGAATACATGTGCTATGGCACATGTGTGTCGGACAGTAGAGGAAAACTTGTAGTAACCAATTCTTCTATCTTCTGGGACCCATAAGTTGAACTCCAGTTACCAGAGATTGCAGTAAGTGCCTTTACCAGCTAAGCCACACTAGCCCTGATTTCTTATAATTTTAGGAACACAAAAGAGACTCAAATTGTCTTACCTTCAATGTAATGATGCTTGGTGCCATCACTTGAGCTGTGCCTTAGTTAGGGTTTCTATTGCTGCAATAAAATCCTATGATCAAAAAGCAAGTTGGGGAGGAAAGGGGTTATTAGAGTTACACTTTAGCATTGCTGTTCATCACTGAAGGAAGTCAGGATAGGAACCCACACAGGGCAGGATCCTGGAGTCAGGGGTTAATGCAAAGGCCATGAATAGGAGCTGCTTATTGGCTTGTTTCCCATGGCTTTCTCAATCCACCTTCTTATAGAACCCAGGACCAACAGCCCAGGGATGGGACCACCCACCATGGTCTGGGCCATCCCCCACTGATCACTAAATGAGAAAATGCCTTACACCGGGATCTCATGGAGGCATTTCCTCAACCGAGGCTCTTTGCTCTGATGAATCTAGCTTCTGTCAAGTTGACACACAAAACCAGTCAGTACAATATGAAATAACTCTTCTATTGTTAATGCCAGTCACTCTGCCCCATCTCCATTTCCTCACTGAGAAACAGCTTCTCCATTGGCCACAAAGGCTCTGAGTCTGGGGAAAACCTGCCTTCTGCCTCCTAGTTCCTCAAGGCCATCTCTGTCCTAGGGCTCTCTTGAAGGCCCCCTGTTGTTCATAACTTCCCTGATATTAACTTAATAGACATAAAAGGCGTGATTTATGCTGCAGTCATCCTTAGAAACAAACAAACAAACAAAAAACACCAGGTATTAACCTTAGGATAACTAAACTATTTTCCTGTTATTTATTCGTATGGGTTTTTAATATTATCTATATATGAAAATACATCCTCTGTAAATGATTCCAACTACACAAAAAAGACAGATATTTAAAAATGTGTATATGAAAATGGCAGAAAATCCCCAAAGCTGCCACCTTAATTTACCCTTTGTCTAAGAGCCATGAAAGGAAAACACTGGAAAACCTACACTCAAGTTCACTCAAAGGACAATCTCCTGACAGTTGCTCAACTATGTTCATAGCTGCATTATTTGTAATAGCCGGGACCTGGAAACAACCTAGATGCTTCTCAACAGAAGAATGGATAAAGAAACTGTGATACATTTACACAATGAATATTACTTAGCTGTAAAGATGACATCACGAAATTTGCAGGCGAGTAGATGGAACTAGAATAAAAATCATCCTGAGTGAGGTAACGCAGATTTAGAAAGACAGACACAGTGTGTGCTCACTCATAGTGAACACTAGATGTAAATCAAAGGATGGCCAGGCTACAATCCACAGCTCCAGAGAAGCTTGGTAGCAAGAAGAACTGAAAGAAGGATGCATGGATCACCCTGGGAAGGGGAAATAGATGAGATCTCCTGGGAAAACTGGGGCAGGGGAGGGGCCATAGAAGGGAGAGGATGGGCGATAATGACATGAGGGAACAGGAGGGTCAGGTTGGATGAGGGACACAGTGGGAGAGCAATGAAAGATAATTTGATCGAGGGAGTCATTAGGGTTTAGAGAGAAACCTGGTGCTAGGGAAAATCCCAGGAATCCACAAGGATGACCCTAGCTAAGACTCTTAGCAATAGTGGAGAGGGTCCCTGAACTGGCTGCCCTTCCCCTGTAATCAGATTGGTGATTACCCTAAGTGTCATCATGGAAGCAGATGCAGAGATCCACAGCTCTGGGAGTCCAGTCGAAGAAAGGGGGGTAAATGAGGGGGGAGGGGTCAAGATCATGATGGAGAAATCCAGAGACAGATGACATGAGCTTGTGGGAGCTCACAGACTCTAGACCCACAGCTGTGGAGCCTGCATGGGACCAAACTGGAAACTCCTTATGTGGGTGACAGTTGTGAGGCTTGGTCTATTCGAGGGGTCCCTGGTAATGGGACCAGGATTTATTCCTGGTGCATGAGCTGTCTTTTTGGAGCCCATTCCCTATGGTAGGATGCCTTGCTCAGCCTCGATACTGGGTGGGGTGAGTGGCTTGGTCCTGTCTCAACTTAATCTGCCAGGCTTTGTTGACTCCCCAAGGGTCATCTTACCCTTTTGGAGGAGTGAATGATGAGGTGGGGAGAGGGAGAAAGGGAGGAGGTGTGGGAAGGGGAACTGTGGTTGGTATATAAAATGAATAAAAAAAATAGAAAAAAAGAATCTTTACAGAGGAAAAAAGACAATTTCTCACTTAGGCACAAATATCAGGAATGAGGAGCATCCAATAAACAAACGATTAAAGGAGTATCTAAAAGTTATTGAACTTAAAGTTCCACTGCAAATAAAAACAATAAAGAATTTGAATTGTGGGACAGCCATGTTCTAGGCAAAATAAATAATATGATCTGAAACAAATATCAGGAAACTAAGCATGATTAAACAGTATATATTATATAAGATTATTTGAAAATAATTGAAATTACATATGAAATGGCAAATATGAAGAAGGAACTTGGCACTTGGTAATACAAGGAATATTCAGAAGGATTACCCAAAATACTTCTCCACTGGCCACAAAATTTGTAGCCCTGATGTTTTTTGGCTTCGAGTGCAGCAGTATTTCGAGGTAGATGCTTTTGCTTCTCACTCCATTCCTGTGGGAGAATGCTCTTGTACACTGTAAAGATTTGTCACACATATTAGTTTAATAAAATACTGATTGGCCAGTAGTCAGGCAGGAAATATAGGCAGGGCAACCAGACTAGGCGAATTAGGAAATTGGAGAGATGTTGT
Organism: Ellobius talpinus; assembly: GCA_001685095.1. NCBI lineage: Eukaryota > Metazoa > Chordata > Mammalia > Rodentia > Cricetidae > Ellobius > Ellobius talpinus. Next base: position 18,994 of record LOJH01018508.1, read on the forward strand.
AGCAAGCCAGAGGAAGCAAGATGAAAGTACCTTACTGAGAAAAGATGCCAAGCCACATGGCTAACCATAGATAAGAATTATGGGTTAATTTAAGTTATAAGAGCTAGTTACTAATAAGCCTGAACTAATAAACCAAACAGTTTATAATTAATGTAAACTTGTGTGTGTTTATTTGGGACTGAAGAACAGTGAGACCAGGTAGGACAGAAACTTCTGCTACACTCCATCATAGACAAATTCCTCCTAAAACTATGCATGTGACCACATGAGAAAAATTTGTATAATTAAAATAACTAAATAAAGTTTATGACAGGTGAGGTAGTACTCTTCCTAGTTAAAGACTTCAAACTCAATTTCTGCTCTACAGTTCCTGGTTCACGCTAGCCATGGCCACTCTGTTTTGTAAAGCTCCCCATTTGAGTTAAATAATGACAACTCCCTAAACTAATTTGTTTTCTAGAATCTTTCCCTCCCTTTCCTACTGGTCCACAGTAATGATCAGCACAAGAGATGTCTATCAATCTCCTGAAATTCTTTAGCCACCTTATTTCTTTGGTTCCCTATAGCAAAAGCCAACCACAAGAAAAAAGAACATTTTCAGTCCCCCGCCTCCACTTTCCCTTTTCTGCTCACTGTCCCAGTGTGTTTGTGGGTGACACAGTCTCTAGATTCTTAAACTGGAGCTATGTCCTCCACAGGACTCCCTGAACAAAGCCTGTGCATTCTGCAGTAGAATTGCTCATTCCCTTGTCTGGACTCCCCTCTCACCAACATTCTGCTTTATAATCATCAGACTCATGTAATACATGTGTGTGAGGTTGTGTACATGCACCGACACGTACATGGAAATGGGAGATATGCTACAGTATATATGTAAAGGTCAAAGGACAACTTAGAGGAGTTGATTTTTTTTTTCTTCTACCATATGGGTCTTGAGAGTTGAATTCAAGTTTTTAGATTTGGTGGCAAGTATCTTTATCCATTGAATATTTCGTGTGTATGTAAGTGTGTGTGTGTGTGTGTGTGTTTCTAAGCTTACTAAGGGGTAATTTAACACACAAAATAAGTTATCTTGTACATGCATGAGTGTTGCGCCTGCACTTAAACTGTATACTATGTACATGCAGTGCCTATAGAGACCTGAGAGGGCTTCAGATCCTGGGAAACTGGAGTTATAGATGAGAACTGCCATTGGGTTCTCAGCCTCAAATTTAGGTCCTTTGAAAGAGCAACCAATGCTCTTAACTGTTGAGCCATCTTACTAGACTCTAAAATAAGTTATAGTTTAGTGTGTACTTTTATGAATCTTTACAAACATGTATATTCTGGTATTCACTATCAAGTCCAATTTTCCAGTTTTCTCATCACTGTTAGATCAGTCCCCCACTACAGCAACACAACTCTTCATGATTACTGGTATGTTTCCTATACCTAAAATTTTGCAAAAATTTAGAACCAAGAGATTCAGCTCGCATTATATGATATATTTAATTGGCTAAGCAACAAAGCACTGAGTTTCACCCATGGGTTGCAGGTGCCAGTAGCTACTTTTTAAATCTATTTATATTTATTTCATGTATGAAAAGACCAGATTTTGTCTAGTTGAAGGACATTTTTGCATTTCCTGTCTGGTACATTGAAGAATAAAATCACCACACACTCTCAAACCAACACAGGTGCTGAGCAACAAGCTCAGGACCTCTAGAAGAGCCATTTCTCTAGTCCTGTATATGAATTTGTGCAAACATGAAGAAAATGTTTTAAAATATCTTCCTAATATGACTGCAGTTGCGTCTCTTGATAATTTGTGTTTGCAATGCATAACGGCACTCAACATATGTCCAGTTGTTAGCTTTCCTTGGCCATTTACTGTTAAATAGTCCCCTTAGCACATACATGTTCCTTCCTTACTCTAACATAAAGTAATATTAAATATGATACAATGTAAAACTTTCTTAATCAACACCTCACTCTCTCACTACTCAGCTCATCTGCACTGTGATATTGGCTATATTAACTTCCAATATAGAAACGTCCCATTTTTGTGCATTGATTTTCTTTTCATATGAGAACTATTTTCTCCAACCAGACTAAAGTCTTCAAAAGACAGTAAATAAGAGACATTCATTTTAAACTTTGTCTATCTAAAGACCTTCATCCACACATGCTCGTGAAATAAATTGAGAGCATTTCAGTCACCACTTTGTCTTGCCCTTCTCCAAGCTAAATATCACCAGCTACTGAGGGTCAAAATTGAACCGAAAAGACGAGAAAGAAGGAAGTGGTGAGGGCATAAATACATTTGAGAGCGTAAGTGAAGACTAGATAGAAGTCCAAAGAAAGTTGGAGAGGAAATGCAAAGTAAAATATTATGCAAAGTAAACAAAGAACAGAAAAGTAAGAAGCATTAGAAAAAAGGAGAACATTGAAAAATATAGAAAAGAATTTATTAGATAGCAGGATAAATTCAAAGAGCAGAAATAAATGATGTTAATATGTATAAATCCATTGATTTGTCTAAAAATACATACTTTTTTACTCTATAAGTTAAAAATTTAAATATAGAAGCTACATATTTTATGTTCAATTTTGATTGGGTTGTACAATAACGAATGAATAATATAATATTAGATATGTTTGTGGGGATAGTATTTAATTTGATTTTTCCCCTTTAACACATTTCTTAGGCTTTTACTAAAAGATAAAGAATGACTATAAACNTGCTCCATCCTAGTAATTTTAAATAATGCCATGCTTGTAAGCACCACAGATCATGAAGAATATCTACCCACTACCCTGAATATGTCTTTTAAATATTATTTAATATGTGTGAGTGTGCGTGTGCATGTGTGTCTGTGTCTGTATCTTTGTATGTCTGTGTCTCTGCTATCAAATGCCACATTTGGAAGGGTTGAGTCCCAACAGAGACCAGAAGAGGACAATGGATGCCCCGGAGCTGGAGCTGCAAGAGGTAGTGAGGCATCTCTACATGGGTGCTGAGAACCAAGCTCAAGTCCTCTGGAAGAGCAGGAAATGCTCCTAACCACTGTCCCACCTCTCCAGCCTTGCAAATCTACCTTCTACTGACTACCCAGCGTCATCATCTCCCTTTAGATATTTTGTAACATGTAAATGATCCAACTGAATGGCTTATGCTCTTCATTTTTGTTCCGTTTTCCTCAAACCCAATGACTTGTAGGTCCATTCTTACCAAAGTTTATTTTCCCTCACAATTCTGAGATTCTATGGTTTGAAAACATTTTAGAGTCATTATCTGTACTTTTTGACATTTTGCTCTGAGCCCTGGGTCTCTATAGAGTATGCAGAATTTGTAAATATTGTAGAGATCATCCTTTGTACACATGGAATAAACTACTAGAAATTCTACAGAATTTTTTCCTGATATGATAAATATGAAATAAACTTTGGTAATAATGCTTTATGTATCTTATATAATTTCTATACACAATATGCATATATTGCAATAATAGATGCTATTATTTATTGATAACATTCTATTACCAGAATATTCTTGTAGCATGAGGG
>LOJH01018509.1:0-12400 GCA_001685095.1 Ellobius talpinus
TATTAACCAATGAAAGTAACACATAGACAGATGACCCTCCTCCATCAGAAAGGGAAGGGGAAAATTATGTACTATGTCTCAAAAATTAGAAAATTTTGATTTAAAAAATATGTAAAATCTTAATATTGATTTAAAATAAAATTTTAGTCTTTAAAATGGTTTTTAAATTTTAGCCCTAATTTATCATCTTTCCTGTTGATACATACAGCTATTTTATTAATTAGCAAAGTTAAATTTCATTTATTTACATGGGGCATGTGTGTCTCATATACAGGTACAAATAGAGATCAGAGGATCACTTATGGAATTCAGGTTGAGCAACGAGAACCTTTACCCACTGAGCCAACTTGCTGGCCCTAATTATTTTTATTTTAGTTCTATTTAAAAGAAATTAAGCTAGGCCTAATGATAAAGGCCTGATAACTACTTGGGAGGCAGAGGCAAGATGATGTCAAGTTCAGTGACATCCTGGGCCATTTAATAAGATTGTCTATAAACAGACAAAATGTGCTAAGACTCCTAGTAAAAATAATTCTTCATGGCATATAAACTTTGGTTTATATTGTAAATAAAACATTGCTAAGCTTGTCATGGTAGTGTATACCTTTCATATTAGCACTTGGGAGGCAGAGGCAGAATTAGATCAGCCTCCTCTAAATAGCAAGTTAGAGGCCAGCCAGAGCTATATAGTGAGACCCTTTCTCAAATATTAAATAAATATATATATACTTAAAAAAATAAAGTCAGAGAGAAACAGCCACTGTGCCCCCCCGCCTGGAGAACCAATATAACAGCCTGACTGCGGCATATGCAAGCAGCCAGCAGCTAATCCAGGTTAGCACACACTGGATCTACTAGACAAGAAGATGGTTTGTTGTGTTTGGGATACAGCAAGATGGCTGAAGACTTCTTTATCCCATTCAGAGTAGTAAGGGATTTGAGACTTAGGAATTTATTCTTTCTGGAATCATCTGTTATTTTCACATCGCAGTTGATCTTGTGAATAACTGAAACCATAGAATTTATAATCACAGATATGGGAGAGCTGATGTAATTATCTAGGCGTATGTGTAGTGATAGTTCATTTGTATTTTAATAAATAAAGCTTGCCTGAAGGTTAGAAAAGCAAAATAGCCAGCCACTGGCTCTTACCTCTACCTCAGACTGAAATGGCGATCCTGCCTCCAGGAATCTCAGAATGAAACTGTCTGAGAGCTGTCTCCTCCCATCTCCCATCCTCTCTAGGTCTGGGATTGAAGGCATGCACTGCTGCCATCCAGTTTCTATGGCAAACTAGTGTGGGTACTGGGATAAAAGATGTATGCCACCACTACCTGGTCTGTAAGGCTGAACAATGGGATTGTTTTACTCGCTGATTTTCAAGTAGGCTTTATTTATTAATATACAAATGAAATATCACTACACAAATAAGCTTTGCATTTCCAAGTCAATTCTGTCATTCTGGGATTTGATGCTTTGTACTAATCTTTTGCTGTCAGGTGAATTGCCCCACATCTTAGTTTTCTCCAATAGTCCTAATTTTACCCACTGGAGTCCTGTGAGTACAGTTTGTGCCCTGACAGTTCAAGTATTAGGAGAGAGTTACCATGCTGTTTTAAAAGTCCTATTCCAGTTCTCTACAAAATGGGTAACTTGTGTGTTTTTAATGTTTACACTGTATAACACAAAAAGCGGATTTTGTTCTTATGTTTTAGATACTACTACACATGTTCTGACTGACCAGGGTGTTTCTAATTACTACATGCATGTTGCCAATGTTTTAATCGTAATAAAGACAGTAAATTTGGAATTTTTATGAAGATATTTGTCCTATACAATATGGTCATATGCTTTCTTTAACTTCTAAGAATGTGTAGTTTAAGGTAGATGGTTATATATGCATTTTATATCCTTTAGTGTGTGACGTCAGGGAGACAATTAGAGATGAATAAAGCAGAGCATGAGTTGAATCTGGAAAACACCATTTCCTAAACTTCTAAGTGACAAGGTGATAGATAATATGTTAGGAAATTTAAGTTAAAGAAAGGGATGCTTGTGACTCAGACCTCCAAGACACAGTTCCATCATTACATAGCTGTTCCTTGAACATACTCAATACCCTAATATAAGACAACCGATTATTTGCATATAATTTGCATACCTCTTCCCCAAATGCCTTATGTCACCCATTCTACTTACAGTGCCCCACTACGATACATGGTTTGTAAATAGTGGTTCTGCTATAGTGTGTTGAGGACTGACCTCAACAAAAAATACTTCTTGCCAGGGTAGAGGCATGGGAATTAAAGAAATATAAGTGAAAGATACAAAGTCGCATAAAAATAATAAGACTGAAAGCACATAGGACAATTTGGGAGGGAGTTTTAGGGATTATTTAGATCCCAAAATTACCCGCATTTATTTTTCCACAGTTTTTTATACCCACCAAACATAAATTGTGGAGAAGGTAGCAAAGGCTTTATTAACGTGACAGCATGAGACTTCCATCAGCAGCATTCTGCTGCGTAGGTAATGGGATGACTCAAGTCACCTTTTACTCATGTACACTTGGTCACTAGGCAGGAAACACCTCCTCCCCAGCTGACCTCATAGTTACAATGGAAGGAGCAGAAGTACATTGGCACATCCTGGCCACCTGTGGATGACGCTTAACCACTTGTCAGGAGTTTACTTAACTTTAAAAGGGGGGCAGGCAGCCGCCTTCTGAGCTAGAATGTGTGATTAAGCCTTGTTATTCCCCCCAAACTCTCTGACCATCAGATAAGATGGGAAATGGAACTGCGTTTCTTGACCCCCACAATAGTGTTCCGGGAATAATGACAAAGCAAAAAGGCCTGTTAAAAGAGACAGAAATTTTCCTCTAGTAATATTTCTGCCCTTCTTTGAATTCATAATATTAGTTAACTAGTTGTACAAGGTATAACTGTAAATTTGCAATGAGCAAACCAAGTATGAAGACATATACATGTACAGAGACACTTCACATGACTCTGATCACATGGCACCTCTGACAGACACAGGAAGAGTGCTGGAGCATTATTGAGAACTCGCTAAGGGACACTTATCGTTTCCCCCTTTGCTTGATTTGGTTAATGCATTTATTTCACAGTAAGCTCTTAGATGACTCAGAGGTAACTGGATAAGGTCATCTGACTTATTCTAGGTTGTACTTTGAGCAAAGGGGTAGAGAAATTAAATATTTCAAATGAGAAAGTACACAAGTATTAGCGAAGCTGAGCTTCAGTGTGAGTATGACCAACCCAGATATCAGAATTGCTGAGCACCAATTGCTTTTTCTCTCTGCTCCTTAGCGCCTTGGACATTGTGTTAAAAATCATATATAGCTCTCTCTCCTTGCCTGACTTGAGCTGCAGGAAATCAGGGCCCATATCCTGTGTTCATGTGTGTATCTCCAAGAGTACATATTGCATTTTATTGAAAAAAAAATGAATCTCAGTTTCTCATTCTTTGATTTACATATCCTTTTCTTTTTTCTTTAATAATTTCTTTTTATTGTATATGTGCACCTCAGTGTGTGTATGTACACCAGCTTGTGCAGTGCCAGTGAAGGTCTAAAGAGGGCATTGGAATTCCTAGACTGGAGTTACAGGGTTCTGAGCCATTAAGGTCTTCTGCAGGAGTGGTCCATGCTTTTAATCACTGAGCTATACCTAATTTCAACATATACTTCCTCTGTGGCCTTCCTTTATTGTGGGGGCTATGCTGTAGGACCTCTATACTAGGTGCCTCTATGGGTCATGACCACACCTGTTGTTTTTAATTAATATTTTTAGACATTGTACAAAATAATTGATTTCATTATGGTATTGTCTCTCTCTCCCTCCTTCCCTCCCCCCCCACACTCACACACAATTGTACTCAGTTCTTAATTGCTCTCCCTACTACCCTCTCTTGACTGTCCCCCACCCCCCACCCAGTCTTGCTGTAAAAGAGTTGTCATCTTAGCTGAGCATGGTGACGCATGTTTGGAGTTGTGAGACTGAAACAGGAGGGTCAGAAGGTTGAGGTTGGCTTAGGCTACAAGGTGAGGCCCCGTCTCAAAAAAATAAAAAATTACTAAGGCAACAGAAACCAAAAACTGTAGGTGAAGTTTTTCAGGAGTATACCCTCTGGGGAAGGACAGACTGCATTGCAGCAGTCGGGACAGGAGAGCAACAGGACTGGGTTAGGACAGAGGATGACTTCATCCGCAATATAGAACAAACACAGAGCTTGTTGGGACAATCTGAGTGTAATGTAGACGCCATGTTTTTAATTCAGTGGAAAACAATTATAAGTTTGCATATATAAACTTAATTCTCCAGCATAAGTCTGGTCTGCTGTCTGCTTTTTAAAATGACTTTCTTCACCAGGTGTGGTGGTGCACACCTTTAATGCCAGCACTCAGGAGGCAGAGGCAAGGGGATCTCTGTGAACTCGAGGCCAGCCTGGTCTACACAGTGAGTTTCAGTGTTTAAAATGACTTTCTTACCTTTAAAAGCTCAGGAAATGTACTTGAGAAGATAACTTTTGAAGTAGCTTGTGAAGAAAAGTGTTAATAGCATTAATAAACTAATTAGTTTTGTGACATATGTTCTATAAAAAAACCATTTTCACTTCTCTGAAAAATGTTGCCTAAATTATAACTGTTTTGTTAAGTGAAGGAGAGACTTCATGTGTTATGAGATTACAATTACAAATTCACTAATAGACCATAAAGTAAATTATCCAGAAGAAAAAAAAGTTGATATTTAAACTGTAATCATGCAAAATATTAAATAAGAAAAAAATAAAGATAGGATTTAGTTCCTTTTTTAGTTTTTTTTTGAGATAGGATCTTCTCTTATAGTCTTGGCTGGCCCGGGAGCAACAGCAGTCTACCTACCCATGCTTCCTGTGTGTTGGGACTGAAGCCATGTGCCACCATTCCCAGCCGTATTTTGTTTTGAGTAAAATGCAATAACTGAATAGAAGTTGAATGTCTGTGTGTTCAGCTAGCTTATGCTTGTAGTGGAAACACCAAGTGGGGGTTGTTGTTGAAAGTTCAAGGCTAGCATGGACTCTGTAGTAAGACCTCTCAAAAAACAACCAGAACCACAAGAGGGAAAAAAAAAAACCTCAGTCAATTAACATGAGGACTTTTACTATAAGGATAGTAAATAGTATAGCAAATGATGATCATCTGCTTATTGAGTGTGCGTGTCTTATTGGATGCCATCACTAAAGGCCCCTAGGTACAAACCTTTAGTTAGCTGTATTAGCGTTTCTTGTTGATGTGAGACTGAGCAGTTACCAGAGTTTGGGTTATTTCCAAAAAAAAGGAAATGAGTGAGCTCACCGTTTTGGAGGTCCCAAAGCATGTCACTAATCCCTGCTGCTTAGCTTTGCTTAGGCCTCAGTGATGGGAGCAGATGAGAGCATGATGGCAAGATGGAGAGCAAGAACATCCACTGGTCGGACTTGCTTTTCTAATGACCCATCCTCGAGGACACTTGCTGTAGGAGACTAGCACTCATCTCTGCCAAGACTTCTGAACTTAGCCCCACCATCTCTCAATATCGCCATACTGGGGACCAAACTTGGAAGTGTGAACTCTGAGTAGAAAAACCTTGGCATCTTCTAAGATTATTTTGCATATTTTGCATGTTCTCTCAGGCAGAGCATGTCCCAGAAGAGTTTTGAGAATAGTTCTTGGGAGGAAGAGGAGGTTTCCCACAGGGGCTAGGCTTTTACGTATACTAGTGTTCTAAAGGAAGAGGCCCACCAAGCATAACACACATGCACTTGGGAGGATCAAAAGTTCAAGATGTGTCAGGCCACTGAGTAAGACCATCTCAAAAAAGAAAGAAATGGGCCAGTAGTTCAGAAATACTCTTCTTCAAGACTTAGGCTGGCTCTAGGAGTGAAGCCAGACCGATGATGTCATTGCTTGGAAAGCAAGTCACTCTAAGAAAGGATTATGTTCACTTTTCTAGTGTTTAATGGCCATGCGTTGTTTTCTGTGTTCTCATCCTATCATTATCAGCAGGGAGAACTTCCATTTCTTCAGTATTAAACATAGTGCTAATTCTAGGTTCATGTTATTTTAAAGTTTGTTTCAAACCTCATGCTTTGACATGTTGACTAATATGCATACTAAACTTCAGTCACATTTCATAAAGATTGCTATGTATCAGGGTTGGTTGGTATATTCACGTGTAATAAAATAGCTATATTTGGCATATATTTTGTGAAACCATTATATGTGATTTAAAGCCAGTTCTATCTTAAAAATAATGAATGTGTGAAATGGCAAAACATTTATCTTCCTTATGACATCATTACTGATGACCTGTGAATATACATATGCAGCTGTCAGTAGATCACCAGCTAGAATATTAGTGACCATCACATATATGTATGATGGGGAGGGACTTACTACAGATACATGCTTCTTTCTTTCTCAAACTTTTTAAAAGCAAGTAGATTCTTACTCCTGGCAAGGTTCCGTCATTGATCCTAAGGTTTGAGGGGGTTTTGGCATAGAGAAGAAGAGAAAGTTGACCCACATCATTTTACAGTTATTTCCTTTGAAAGCTTTCACAGTGTTCTGGTCATTATTTAAATCCATCCTTTTTGTTTTGCTTTACTAATGGGGTTTATTAGTTTCTCTACTTTTGCTGTGATTACAACTTTCTGGGGACTCAACCCCCTCGAAAGTACAGTACTATAAAATGCCACCCTCCTTTCCCTGAAAGAAAGAAAGGCATGTTGTTATAGAGAAGGACCGTGGGGTATGTAAGAAAAACTATTTTCTCGTATTTTGTGTCGGTTCTTTTACTTGAAAATCTTTCAAGGGGTTTAATGAGAAATGATGGACTCTCTCTGTCCTTGGCTACACAGAACCAAAAAAAAACTTGCTATGAAAGCCAAGTGCTTCAAACCTCAAATCGCTTTCTTCTCTTCACTATCTGGGGTGTTCTAAGTCAGGAAGTATTGGGTGCTTATTTGTATTACCCCTGACCTCAGAACAACCCCATAAAGTAAATTTTCTTTTTAAAAAATGAAAAATGTGAGATTTGGAGGAAGGTTAAATTACTTGGTTAAACTCACATGGGTCAATAATAGCATAGCCCGAATTCATTTGAAATGTTTGGCCCTAAAATGATGGATGCTTTCTGTTAGAACTCCTCGGTGACTTCCCAGTCAGCCCAGGCCTTGTCCTGTCCTACAAGAGACATGCGGAGGATTTCATTCAGTTTTTTCACGGCCATGGGCACACGCTACTCTTAGCTTATGACAAAAGTGAAAGTAGAAGCAAAATGCTAGCCTGAGGTGATGAGGTTGAAGAGGAAAGAAGTTAAAGGGAATTGAACAGAACACATTTTAAGTACAAGTCAAAGAATCCTCATTTATCCTGACACTGGTTAAGAGAATATAGGTTTGACCTCAGAGTCTCCTGGATCCAGGGATGCAAAGCATTGCATTTAGCCTCCTCATGCATTCTATTGTCATTAGGTAATGTTCAGCCATTAATTGCCAGAATTTTCACCTTCTGTTCCACAAGGCCATACTGTTTTCCCCACCCATATTAAGTGAGGAAGCTGTGAAGAATCTACCAATTCTTGCTTGTCCAGAGCTTGAACCACTGGGATCTACAATTTTACCCATTCAAAATTAAATTCATTTGATAACACAAAGAGAAAAGTAAGTGAATTAAACATTTTGAAATGACAAAATGTATAGCATTCTAGAAGTATTTGGACAGGTGCAGATATCCCTGCCCATCATAGCTTATATTATGATAGTCTGTTGAAAGTTCCTAGTAACTGGCCTTGAACTACCAAGAAAAATATAGCATCATTTTTCACAGAATCCCTATTGAATGTATAAAAGTATATAATATAGTTCAAAAAGGAATTCTGTCAAGAACAGAGAACTAAATTAGCAGTTACATTGAAAACTCTGCCATCTATCCTGCTGTAGTCTTTAAGTGTTCCAAGAGTTATTGTTTGTGGTACCAGATTTTTAGCAATGCCAGTGGTTAATTTTACATAAACAGGACTCATCTGTTTATGAGAGAAAAGTACGTCCATCAAAGAATTAGAAATATTAAAATTCTCAGCCCTATCTCCTAATGCCTGCATTATTTTTAGGTGAGGTGTATTATATTACAATGCTTATTATATTACAATGCTTATTATATTACAATGCTTATTTGAAAAAATTTTCGTTTTTAAACCTGTAGGCAAAATTGATCTCTTCATATAAGAAACTGAAAGATGTGTAGTGCCTGCTATCTCAGAGCTGTGAGACTGTGCGAACACAGTGCATTGTGACCGATAGGAACCATATTGTTATCTTTGAAAAGAAGATTGCTTCCCTGCAGTCCTTACTCTTGTCAGGGAGCTTTGCCCTTTGAATGTGTCAGCCCACTAAGGCCCAGAGTTGGTGAGATGCCTGTTTGGGAATTGTCGGACCCCTGCTTCTTGTGACAAGTTTAATCCTAAGGAATTGCAGGCCAGTGTAGAAGTCCACTATTTTTCTAGTGCTGTGAGAACTGACTTTGACCTCGTTGAGCAATGGGGTAAACTAAAGTGGAAATGAATGTAGTAGTTGCTTTAGGAATTAGTTAGAGAACTATTGTATAAAGGTGGTGGGAGGAAAAAGGACAGAAATGTAATGACAGTGAGAACAAAAAGAATTTCAAGTAGAGAGAAGACATTAAATGGATCACATGGCGGTAGAACTTGTAATTTGATGTGTTGGTTAAATTTCTTAGATTTTTAAAAAAGATGCGAATTGACCACTTCTTGCATAGTTAAGTATATATCTAAAATGCAACCCAGCAATCAGCCTTATTAGATGTTTGCCAAAGAGAAATGAAATTTTATGTCCATGCAAAATGGTTTCCGTAGATGTTTATATAAAATAGTTTCATTTATAACCGCCAAAACCTCCAACCCCGGATTTCTGTCACCTAGAGAAAGGATAATCAAGCTGAAGTATGTATGTCTAATGTAATGATATTGCTTAACAATTAAAACAAGGAAAACCCTAATCTGTCTATAACAGGTACAGATTTCAAAAGCATTTACACTGAGTTTAAAAAAAAACTAGACTCAAAAGTTTGTGTTCAGCAGTTCTAGTTAGATGACATTCTGGGAATTAAAAGTATAAGGACCTTGGGGGACTGAGCTAGAGGTAAGGGCTTGAACATATTCAGGTCATTGGATTCAGTCTCCAGCAGTGGAAAAAATGGAGAAATGTCAAGTAAACAAACAGAAACATTGGGGACAGAAATTAGACCCATGGTTGCCATGAAATGAGGCTTCACAAAAGCATGAGGAATTGGGATGGGGGAGGCAGACAACAGAAGTAATCTCTGTCTTTAGTAGTATCTAAGAAAATTTGAGTGGTTAAGGGCATTTGCTGTTCTTATAAAGGATTGGATTTAGCTTCCCAACACACACACTGGAAACTCAACTGCCTGTAATTCTAGCACCAGAAAAGTCCAACACCCACTTCTCGTTTCTACCAGCACATTCTTACACATGTACACACATGCACGCATGCACTAAGTAAAATTTTTAAAAATATTTTAAAAGCATGAATGTATCTGCATAGTGGTACACTCCTTTAATCCCAGCACTCAGGTGAAAGAAGCAGGCTGTGGCCTACATAGTAAGGCCCTCCTCCCTCTGAAAAAATATGAATGTAACTGGGTAAAATGTACATCACTACATAATATGAAAAGACAGTTGTACCATCTTATAGAACATCCCCTGTAGCATTCATAGTTGTCAGTGAAATGTGCTAGTTATGTGCACCCATCTCAGACTTTAAGGGAGTGTGAATTGGTAGGTCTAGAAAGGGGCTAGGGTAGTTCATGCCTTTAATCCCAGCATCTGGGAAGAAGAGGCAGGTAGATCTCTGTGAGTTGAAGACTAGCCTGCTTTATAAAGGGAGTTCCAGGCCAGCCACAGTGAGCTGCTGTCCCCCAAAACAAAAGCAGCCCCCCAAAAGAAGTTCTATAGCCCCACCTTCTGGTGCACATCTGTAATCCCGTTGGTGGGAGTCAGGGTGGGAAATTATCAGCACAAGTTCAGGACCAGCCTATGTCAACATTTTGAGCCCAGGGAGAGAAAAGAAGGGAAGGAAGGAGGGAGGGAGGGAGGAAGGGAGGAAGGAAAGAAGGAAAGAAGGAAAAAAATCGATGTAGCCAAAACTATTGCCAAGTGGATCAAATGTGCAATTTACTTTTCTAAACTATGTTTTTTTAAGTGCAAACATTATAATTATATTTTTATTTAGTTATGGAGTCCCTCAGCTGCCATTGGATAGGTATTTGATGTTTTAGAAATAATGGGCAGTCTGAGCTCCCAGGTTCTACTAAGCATTATAATGTGCCCTGTTTAAAATGAGAATTTGTTCCTTCCTTTCTTTCCTTGTCATCTTCTTAATGTTTCCAAGAGTTCTTCCTCTGCAGAGTGTTCTAAAAGGTCATTTTCTTTTAAATTACGATGTACTTTGTAGACAGTTCACTGATTAACAGCTTCCTAGGGGAAAACATCCCTGAGTATTGGTATCCAACTTTGAAGAATATATATCTCACAGTACCACCCCCTTTTCATCAGTGTGTATTTACATCACCAATTATAATATAGTTGTCCCCTCAGATGCTTGAAAGATCGGTTCCAGCTCAGTGTTCCCCTGTATTTCATGGGGATGAAGCATTTGTTCAAAAATCATCCCAGGGAAAGAAAAGCTTACAGTTTTGACTGCAAGAATTTTAAGAGTAAGGCTAAAAGGGGGCTTCTCAGTTATCAGAGCACCCTGGAGTTGCAATACAAGTTTTCAGCTCTGATATGTATTGTTGTCTGCACTGTTTGTGTGACAGGCACTTGCTTGCTGTGCCTGCACACTACTGAAATAACAATGGTATAACTGAGCAGCAGAAGGTTTTGGTTTTGTCCAATTTAAACTATTTTAATGTAAGTAACCACATGAGCGCATTGATTATGATATTGGTCAGCCTACCTAGATTGTATTAAGTGCAATTAATATTTAATGCTGACTGATGTTAGCTAGTGAATGTTAACTCTAGCTAGTTAATGTTTGTTAATGTTAGCTTTTAGGAGATAATTGAAGCAAAGGATCGCCACCAGAAAAAATACTCTTCTCAACCTTAGGTGCTCTGTTTGGAAAAATTGTGGAGTGTTTCGTTTGATTGCAACCTTAGATTTAGCTGATGGTATTGCCAACTTTGAAGCCACATCAGAGGAGACGGGAAGATTTGATAGGATTCAAGAATAGAAAAAAGGCATTAAAAACTTAAGACCTTTGAAGTTTTCCCCTTGTTGTCTCAGAAATATTCATGAAAGATTTTAGAATGAAAACAATAAGTTAATTATTGCTAAGACCCTGTTTTCTATATAGTAGAGTATCAGTCTGTTGGAAAATTGGTTTGCCTGAGGATCAAGCTTTAGTGACTTGAGAATAGATTGTTTCCTGGTCTTGTAGCTAAATTCTTTCTGCAGCCACTTAACTAGTTCTGAATCTTCAAACCAAGACATAATGAAATACCTCACTTCGACTAATACTTTATTACCCAAATAGTCTGTGGGTTTGGCTCAAAGAATCAATTCCTTGTATTTGCTGGTATCTCAGTGCAACGATTTCTTTATCAACTTAACAATTCATGGTCTTGTTCTGCACTCCCCAGGAGTATCAGAATTGTCAGCTCAGGGTGCTGCTGTGCACTAGTAACATAAGTCCATTAACTTGGTAATGGAGACTGAAGTCTTTACAAAGCTCTTCCCTTGAGATTTCTAATAAGTTCAGGAATTAAAGCTTGCAGTGGAAATGTGCAATGCATCAATTACTTGAAGAGATGCAGAAGAATTTTCTTTGTTTCTCTTCCTGTGGCTCAATGGTCCATGTTTATAAACTCAATGCTTCAAAGTCGTTCTGATGGGAAATTTTGGTTTATTATATTATTTAAAGTTACTAATTCTTTGGTTTGTAGAATGTTCTTACTGATTTAGTTTCTTTCCTCTAATGTAATCCTGTCTTCCAAAGCTCCCATTTGGTACTTCTGTGTCTACATGTTAGCCTAGTTTCTGAGCCTGGTAGACTGCTAGGTAGTAGTGAAACTAGAGCCTGGTAGACTGCTGGGTAGTAGTGAAACTAGAGCCTGGTAGACTGCTGGGTAGTAGTGAAACTAGAGCCTGGTAGACTGCTGGAACTAGACACTCAGTTCGAGTGTTTTAGGGCCAGTTCATTAACTAAGAAAATGATGGCCACTGGGCATCATGGTACATGCCTGTAATCCTAGCACTCAGGAGGCTGAGGCATCATGGTACATGCCTGTAATCCTAGCACTCAGGAGGCTGAGGCA
>LOJH01018509.1:14391-34224 GCA_001685095.1 Ellobius talpinus
TCTCTCTCTCTCTCTCTCTCTCTCTCTCTCTCTCTCTCTCTCTCTCTCAATAGGATAATATTTCTTGAAGTCAGAGATAGCAGTGCTGCCTTTTGAGTGTACAAAAGGCTTCTATAGCTATATTCACTGATTTGCATTATTTAGATTGTAATTATTCAGCCTTTTTATTTTAAATTTGACTTTGTAATATCATATTCCTAGTATGTTAAACTTCCATATTGCTAAAAAATGTTTAATAAAGGGAAGTCTTTAGCTTTGAGCCTTTTTGACCAGAAGATACAATTTTACTTTTGTGCAGTTAATTTTTAAACAGTCTGAACCACAGTTTATAAGAAATTGGAAAAAATAATTCTGTGATTCTGAAATTGTTCAATCTACCACATGGAACTGGGGGATGCATAGAACTGACTTCATTGGTATAAGATTCCCTTAATAACTTCTATTTGAAAACGTGGCTATAGTTTCTAGATTTTAGCCTAGTTCTAATCCAAGAGACAAGAGAAAGAAAAGGCTGGATAGTATTTGTTAGTAGTGGAATATAGGATTTAAACAGCTGCTGGTATTAGTATCTTTGTAGTGTTTGCTTTGAAATAACTCAGTTTTATAACGAAATGCAAAGAAAACATAAAGAAAGGTATGACCGCAAATAAGTATTTTAAAATAAGGTTATTGTTTAACTTTTATTTAAAGTTTTCTTTTGTTAATCTATACCTGATTTTTTCACAGATGATATGTTAAGACAATTTGTATAATTATTTCTTTAATGATATTCCCAACTGCCTTATATCTGAATCATAATCCTAGCTATTGTTATTTAATGAAAAAACAAAACACTATGTTGTTATTATTAAGGTTCTTTGCCCTTCAGTTGAGCTCACAAAAAAAACTTGTTGGATCTTGAGTACACTAAGGAATCTGCTATAAAGATTTGTAATTTCTATTTTCACTCTGATATATTTTTTAAAAGTCTATTGTGAAAAATAGAGTAAAATTACCCATGTCATAGTAATTGGTTACCTGCTCATTTCCTGAGATGCCTACTTAATAAGATTTACTACTGGTAAAATTTGGTATACCAAGTATAAAGGTTAATGCAGGTTAGGTTATTGTTGCCAGTTAAAAGAATGTGCTCTCTGTTTTTGTTTTAGAGCACTGCCTCCAAGAGGCTCATAACATTTGGTACGTAGTTCACGTATTTCTAGTCCACAGATCTTCCCTATCGGGCAAGAAAGGATTCATGGTTCTGATATTTACATTTCTTTCTTTCTTTTTTCTTTTTTTTTTCCTGCTATAAAGCGCAGTGATGGTAGTTAATTAAAAACAAAAACAAAAACTAAAAAACTTTCCATGCCATTATAAATAAAACTGATGGATTTTTGAAGGCTAGTAATTTGTACCTTTGAAGAGCCACATTATTTTGCTTTTGTCTCAGAATGTATTATGCTTTACAAGTATACTGTGACAGCCTGAATACAAACGGGGGGGGAGGGACATTGTCTTGAGCTGGCATGCTGTTATCACAGGGAATGTGTTCCTAGACGCGAGATTTAGCATTCATTGGTTGTCTGAAGAAAGCTATTTCATCTGAGGATTGGACAAGAAGCTGCGTCAATTTGCTGCCCGTCTCCAAGGCACTGGTGATGCTGCCTTCACAAGCTGGCTAACGTCACGGCTCCATCACCCAGCGGGGTGTGGACTCTCTTTTTCTGTTCTTCTCTATTTAATTCTCTATTTGCTGCCTACTGCATTTCTTAATCTGTCTTCTGCCAAATGCTAACAGCATGATATTTTGCAATCATCTAGGTGAATACAAAAAAGACGAACTCCTAGAAGCTGCTAGGTAAGTGATTCCACTCATTTTAAGTGAGTATAATGCATTTAAGGGAGAAACGGGGGAGGGCAGATGTAGGAGAGTAAAAATTTATAACCTGTCCTTGCCTTGCTTGGGTTTTAAGGGATGGCGTGGATAAGATCTACTAACTCTTTGTGTACTTTATTACATTGTTAGTGGGCATAAGGACAGAATCCTTCACTGTGCTGAGTATTGTAAGCCTAATTTTATTTGGAACCTATCTTGAGGGTACTACCTGCAAACGTTTTAGAAGATATTCTCAGGGTGTTTATATGCCTATGGCTTTCTTTTGCTTTGAAGATTTTTTTCCTGACCAAGCTTGAAGGAGAGACGTAAAGTAAACGTTAAAATCCTCAGCTATTTTGTTGGTGGTGGCGGTAGTAATGGTCATTTATGATTTAATTTATTACCTCTTTATAGAATTTGTATTTTTAAACTCTAGAGTTTTATTTTTTCACAATAAAGTTTGTTTGTAATTAAAATGACTCAGTAGATAAATTTTTAAATAAAGAAAGCTGCATTACCCAAGATACCATACCACCACATAATTAACAGGAATTATGTTAACTGAAATAAATATTGTAAGGCATACATTATGATCCATATTTTAAAAATAAAACAAAATCCTTGTTGTTTTCCACTCTTAATGAAAGCATCCATAAATATTCATAAGAAGCCCAGTGATTTTACAGAAGTTGACTTACTACCTTTTTATAGGAGTGGTAATGAAGAAAAACTAATGGCTTTACTGACACCTCTAAATGTGAATTGCCATGCAAGTGATGGGCGAAAGGTAAGTTGTTTCAAATGCTTCCAGTAATTTCTTGCTTTACAATGAAATTTTGTTCCGAATGGTCTGTGTCTGTGTTTATACATACACATTTGTAAGCTGTTTTTCCTGGAATCTTTGCACTGTAGAGTGAAATGCTGCTCTCTTACCGGGGGTTGTGACAGACTCATGGAGCTACTAGCTAGGGAAGCATGGATCTTCAGGAAGCTTTCCTCTGAACTGTCAGACACTGAAAGTTGTTTGTTACATGAGCTGTTTGCACACAGTGCTTTCAGCAAATAAAATTCACCGTGTTTTCTATGTGCCATGATGGAAATGATATTTATCTTTGTTAGGATGCATGCATTTGTTATTTATTTGGTAGATTTGTCTGCTAGATATCAGCACTTCTTCCATTAAAGGTGAAAAACTGCTAATGATTTTTTAGATCTCCATATCAGTTCTGTTTTTTTAACAATTGTAGAATATTGTAAGAAAATAGACTAAAAGAGAAATAATCTCCATAAAGATACATTTGTCGTAGCTGTAAGGTAATGTATAAAATGCGCAGCTAGCAGCCTCACTTTGCTCTGCACTCATGCTGCATATAGAATGAAATGTAATGTGTTTCAGACTGTGGAAATGACTGCGAAGTTTGCAATGATTTACCTGGTCGACTGAAAGAACCCCAGAACCCTCTCTCCTGCACTAAGCTAGCAAATTCACTGAGTACTCTTCCTCACTCTAGGGAGGTGATTTTTAAGGGGTAACTGCTCTTTTTTTTGTTTTATTTTGTTTTGTTTTGGTTTTGGAGTAGGGATTTTAATCCCATGAGTACTTTGAGCTGCATATTTTATTTGGATCATCTCAGTAGGTACAGTTACTTCTCTTGCTGTGTGAGTGGAAGCTTTCTCTTCTGTAGTAAGTGCAACTGTGGCTTCCTTGAGTTCTCCATAACCATTTTAGTACTGGGACATTGATGGGCAATTAACTGTACAGCAGGAGATGAAGTAGCCATCGTCTCCCAGTGTCATCCCCAGTCAGCCCTTACACAGGACAGCCCCATTTCTTCTCTATTGTGGACATACTCTCACTTCCTTAGAACTGGAACCAGGGCCCTTTTCCAGTTCCACGGCTTTCTCTGCATTAGCCATATGGTTTTTGCTGTAGACTTCCATTACGCTTGTGCTTACATGTCTGTCTTCTACTGTTCTGTGTCTTTTGTATTTTGCACAGGATCGAGCTTGGCATCTAGCAGCAGCTTTAGAGTATTAATCTGATTCTCTGACAAACCCCGAATGAGAAAATCGTCTCTTCCCTTGCCTCTTAGAAAATTAAATCTATAGTATGTGAGTGAGAGATTGTGTTTTCTATTAGTCTTACTTTATATTCCGTTGATTTCCAGATAGTTACAACATGAGGAGGAGCTATATTATTTTCATGTATAAGACACTTTTAGGAACATACCTGAGCTATCATAATGAAGGATTTCTACTTAAATAATACAGTAATATTCTAAAATAATGCACACATGCTTATAGATTATCAGGGTTTCTTTTTTCAATTTAAATCAGGTAACAAGAAAAATAGGTATTTATTAGGGCTTATTGCATATAACATATGTTAATATGTTATAAGGAATCATGCAAAGTTGTCATCTGTATGCAGATCACAAATAGAATTGCATACATTAAAGTTGGTAATGTTTATGTCTAGATGTTTATGCTCATTTGTGGCACGAAGTGGTTCTTACTAACTAGCATGCACCAGTTGTGTTAAGCCACAAGCGTGTTCTCTGTGCTGGTGAGGACTGGTGTCATCCTCTAGTTATGACAGTGTTGTTTGCTTTCTTGCAGTAGATATCAAGAAAACATATGAGCCAATCCAAGCTGATAAAATACAAGTTTCTCTCTCAGATATTTGGTATATTTTCTAAGACATTCTCATATGTTTACTAGAATGAGAGAACTTGGTTTTGCATTATAAAAAGATAAAGGTTCCTTTTTCTGTGCGGTATGGCTTTTATATTAGAGCAGGTCATAGAACCAAATCCTGTTTGTAGAGGCTTTCCAAAAGACTGCTAATGCTAAACTGGTTTCTGTCTTGGTTTTACTACACTTCTTGGTTTTGTACGTTTCGAAGGCCCATGGAAATGTAAATTCACAAATAGTTTTAGAAAGAAATGCTCCTTAAACAGTCACTGTGGGTGGAGAATTGCTTAGAGATGTGTAGTGGGTGAGATTTAGTATTCTTAATGCTGTATGTGGGGTTGCACAAGAACGTAGTTTTCACTGTCTTGTATTTCATTGCTGTGACTTGATGATGATCTAGTTAAGTAATGTGAGTGGTTAATATTTTGATTTCCCCCCTTGTCTGTCTAGCCTCTAGAGTTGGGGAAATTGTGACACACCAGTAAGGCTCTTTCTACTTTATCTTGTACTTTGCTTTCATTTTTACCAAAAGACAAAACCACATAAATTTAAAGTTGCACACTATGGTATATGCCTGTTCTCTCAGCAACTTGGGGAAGCTGAAGCAGGGAGATCGAAAATTAGCAAGGACAGCCTGGGCTTCATAATGAAATCCTGTCTCAAAAAATGAAGAAAAGAATTTTTATAAGACAGGAAAGTAATAATAGAATAGCAAATGGGTTGGTGATTTCAAAGTGATTTTTAAAAAACTTTTATTGATTCTTTGTGCATTTCACATCATGCATTCCAATCCCACTTTTGTCCCCTCGAATCCACCCTCTTTCAACCTCCTCCCAAAACAAAATTTAAAAGAAAAATCAAACAGAACAAGAAAAAAGAATTTTGTTGTGGAAGCTGTAGTGTAAGCCCATTGTCTCATCGTTATTCTAGGGTTGACCTGAAACTAGACTAGCTTGTGACAGAGATTGGCCTGCCTCTGCCTCTCTAATGCTGGGATTAAAGGTGTGTGCTACCAAACCTCACTTCTTTTTTTTTAAGCTGATACAAAGGGGGCCTCCTAGTCATGCTTTGTTGAGCCACCCTGTAGAGAATTTGACTGATGTTCTTGTAGTAGTAGTTTCTTGTCTACCACCAAACCACAAATACCATACAAAGACTTCTTATTAATTATAAAAGCTGCTCAGTCTTAGCTTAGGCTAGTCCCACTAGCTCTTATAACTTAAATTAGCCCATTTATACCAATCTATGGTCTATTGTGTGACTTATTACCTCATCTCTCTGTAATTACCCATGCTGTTTCCTCCACATCTGGCTGGCAACTTAGCCTTCTTCCCAGAGTTCTCTCTTTGTCCGGAAGTCCTGCCTATACCTTCTGCCTTGCTATTGGCCGTTCATCTTTTTATTATACAAATCACAGCAATACATTTACACAGTGAACAAATATCCCACATTTCCCCCTTTTTGTCTAAATAAAGGGAAAGGTTTTAACTCTAATAGTACAATTATATAAATAAGGACAATTATCTAGTAAGAATTAACATTTACAATGTCCATTCCATTTGTATTTGTCAAATTTGGAAAAATTACTCTATTTATCTTATTTTGATGAGTCCAAAGTTTATACCTAAACCATTTTCTATGATAACTTGTATTACCATCCTAAAAATACCTTTTTAGACCTAGAAATATCTTCTTAGATAAATAACTTAAGATTTTATGTTCTCAACCTATAAACTTTACATATTTTTGTAAGTTTTTTCTTTATTTGGTAACAAGAAAAACTTTATAACTATCTGGTCTTCATCAGAGACCCTAGAAGGATAAAGTATTACCTGAGTAAACAGGAAATGCAGAGCAAACAACTTCTAAAACTATTGAAATGACAGTCAGCTGGTTGCCTGGACTGTCACCCAAGGTTTCTCTACAACATTGGTGCATCCATCTTTGACCTACAGGCCTAGAATATCTGACAGACTTTTGTGAAGCAAAAAATTTTTTGAAGGACTGTCCTACCTTGTCTTTGTAAAGTTCGGCACTCGCCTTCTTTTGTGTCCTGCTTATCCAGTTTGGACAGAATATTATCATCAGTCAGGATAAGGGCAGTTTATTGCCCAGTGGCTAACTTTGCCACAATAAAAACAAACTCTGTGTGTCCAGCATTCTTTTTTGAAGTAAACTGGTGCTGCCAGGAGCAGACATGTCTTACTGTCATGAAGCATCTTAGATTATTAAAACATCTTAAATGCTATATTCTGAGGTCTCTGAAGTGTTTGAAGACCTTCTGTCTAAAATATCTGTTTGACCTTGAAAATATACAGATTGTTAGATAACTGACTACTAACCTGTATTTCTTTATTATCCTCAATAATAAAGGACTAAACCTTTACATTACATTTTTAAATGAGCTGCATAGGTACAATACCTAAACAAAAGTAGAAACGTATACAGTATAGCAAAATAGCCTTAAATTTGTATCAGTATACAAAACTTTATACTAAGCTGGGCAGTGGTGGCGCACACCATTAATCCCAGGACTCAGGAGGCAGAGGCAGGCAGATGCCTGTGAGTCCAAGGCCAGCCTGGTCTATAAGAGCTAGTTCCAGGACAGGCTCCAAAGCTACAGAGAAACCCTGTCTCAAAACAAACAAATAAACAAATAAACATAAAAACCCATACTAATATAAAATATTTTAGACTTGTAGTTGTTTTTATTTTAAAAGTAGATTCAATAACCTACTCTTTGTCTTATCATTTCTGTATCCCTCTTTTTCTTTTCAGAACGAGATCCCTGAATTCAGTCTTCTTTGTTTAGTTTCCTTTCTGACTGTGACCAATACCAACTTGCAACCAGTCCACCTAAACAATGACAAACATCCAAAATCCACTGAACAACATAAAAACCACCCACCCTAGCTCTTGGGAATGTTGACATTGTGTTTTCTCGACTGCTTCCTGTTGTCTGGGTGAGGGCATCTCTAAGAGACCCTGAGGAAACTGAAGTAATGGCCAAGTCCTGGGAGAGCTAGCTGTATCGTTTGTTGTCTAGTCTCTATGTAATGGAAAAGTGTTGGGCCTCTCTGAAGTTGGCTGGAGTAGTCTGTGAGGCTTGACCATCTCAGCTAGCACCTTTGAAGTTGTTCTGAATGCAGAATTATGAGGAAACTACAATAGAAGCACTCTGAGAGGCTGGATCACCTGGGTCACTTTCTTCATTGGTGTCTGTTTTCTTTTTTTTTTTCCTGAAAACATGCAAACTTTTGAAAGTATATGTATGAATATCACAAGTATGGAATGTGTAGTGTGCACAAGTCAGGTAAAGATGATTTTTTTTGTTTTATGTTTGAGCAGGTAAAAGGTATCTGTTAACTTTAGAAGTTTATTTGAACTGTATAACCAAACCTCTCTCCATGCCCAGTGAAAGGATGACATGTAATAGTAAGTCATGAGGACTCTTTAGCCAACAAATTTGTCATGTCTCATCCAGTCTCAAAGATCTTCCCATAGTAGAGGGACCAGCATAAAACTCACCGGTCCTGTAACCAAGATTTTTAGGAGGTGTCTCCCCAATCATATCTGATCTTCATTAATTTGGGGTACAAACGTGTTTGACTGCAATGAGAGTCCTCCTGGCTGCGTTCTCACCAGTTGCTCACATCAGCTGAAAGCAGTCTCTTACCTCTTCTTAGGACAAAAGTCCCCTCACAGATCCCTACCCTAGACTTCAGTGAAACCTTATTACTTCCTGTCACTTTAGGAGTGGCCTTCAACACAGGAATTTAAAGAGGTTACAGGTAGTCAACATGACCTGGTTTTTAACATCTGTGCCCATTTCATCATGAAGAATTTAATTTTTCAAAAAGGCTTCTGCTACCTTTTTTTGCATGAATATTCATATCCTCAATCTTTTATATTAAAATTATAATGACAAATTTCTAAAAGTATAGAAAATATTTAATACACCATTTATTTGTTTGCTTGTTTTTTGTTTTTGTTTTTGTTTTTTTGGGGTGGGGCACAGTTTCTCTGTGTAGCTTTGGAGCCTATCCTAGAGCTCACTCTGTAGACCAAGGTGGCCTTAAACTCACAGAGATCCACCTGCCTCTGCCCCCTTAGTGCTGGGATTAAAGGCATTCACTACCACTACCTGGCCAATACACCTTTTAAAAGAATGTTTTTAATAACTAGGAAAAGATGTGTTTCTGTTCTAATATTGGCATTGGTAGTAAGACTCAAAACTATAAATAACAAGTATAAACAGTTGAAATACTGAATATTGAAGTAATACTGAAAGCAGACTAATTCTTAATGTATTTTCCTTTTGTAACTCTGACTTAATTTTTGTATTGCAGATACTAATATACTAATACTAATACACTACTCTAAAAACACAAGAGAAAATAAACTGCCTTTATGCGGGGTTTAGTGCCTACTGGCCATGGGTGATGAGAAGGCTGTAATTAAGGACAGCCTGGAGGCCTCTACCTTTGATGCTGCTGCATTGACCATGTGAATAGGTCCCAGAATAGCACAGACATCACAACAGAAGGAACCTTGAGGTGGCAGCATATCTCCACTATCCTGGAGGTTTTTTACACCTTCACGGCAACTCAAGGAAGCACCCAATTTCCTGGCATCCACTTACCATGACTTGCACTGCTGGTGCAAAGGAAGCCGTCCCTCTGTGTCCTCAGTCACCAGTAATGACTTCCTACATGGCTGGTGCAAAGGGAGTCGTCCCTCTGTGTCCTCACAGTCACCAGTAATTGCAATTTGAATTTGTCTTTTCAAATTTGTTATCTGTCTGTTGTAAATTATCTAGAGCCTTTTGTGAGATTTATTTTTATTCTTAGTTATGTATATATGTGTACCTTGTATGTACAGGTACTTGTGGAGACCAAAAGAGAGAATTGGATTCACAGGAGCTGGGCCCGGGGATTAATTAAATTAAAGGATATTAATTAATTGACAATTAATTTAAGGAGATTCTGGGCCACCCGACATTGTGCTAAGAACTGAACTAGGGTCCTGGAAGAGCAACAAGCACTCTTCACTGTGCAGCCTCCCTTACCCCCTGTTGCTTAAAATGTTTTATGTTTAGGTCTGAATACCTAAGATTGTAAACATTAATTGCAAAAGGAAATTGACAGCCAAGGCTATGTCTTGTCAGCACTTGTCTAGCTTGTGTAACACCATGAGTTCAGTTCCTAGCACCACATGGAAAGGGGGAAAGGTTGAACCTACCCCAACATATCCACTCAAATATGAAGTAAGAGTAGAAAGGTATTTATAGGAGCTAGTTAGTGTGAAGATTTTTCTCCTTAAAACACAAAATACCAAGGTTCGGTCAAACTAACAAGCCTTGCTTGCCAACTGTTTCTCACTAGACCTGAAGAGCTAGAGCTGTGCCTTGAGAATGCTTAAGCGTATCGTTTTTTTCCTCCCACATGCCCTGTAAGAAGATGCTAAAAGCTTTCCATTCACATACTGGACTTCTTTGGCTGATTCTGGACTGAGGTTAAAAAGAGAAACTCAAATTGGTTGCTGGCTGAAGAATATCCTTGGGATTTCTACAATGATGTTGAGTTCAAATTGAATTAAGTTGGCATTTAGAGCTCTGTTGTCCCAGGGGTTCCCTACTCATTTCTTTTATCTTTATCTTTGTAATACATATAAAATACAGTCTTTATAGCTTCACTTTAAAAATACTTTTAAAATTACTTTTCTGACATTACTGGGGTTTGAATCTAGGGCCCTCTTCATACTAGGCAAGTGCTCTACCACAGAAATACAGCCACAGCTCTCTTTTTATTTTGAAATGGGGGTCTAAGTTACTTAGGCTGGCCTTGAACTTGCAATCTTCCTGCCTCTCGAATAGCTGGGATTGCAGGCTTTGTACCCCCAGGACTGACTTTTAATTTAAGGTAGTTGAAATGTAGAATAGTTGTTTTATAAAGTATCTCATAAGGTCTATAACTTTGAATTCAGATATTTATATGTTTTCCTGTTGACGAGTCTGTTATTTTGGAAGAACATCCTCTTTGAGGCTATAAACTACCAGTTATTCCTCTATCTTTCTTGATGGAATCCATCTAGAATCTTCAGACTCGGGTTGCCCCTCTGTCCCTCTTGATGGAATCCATCTAGAATCTACAGACTCAGGTCACCCCACTTAATTTCTTCATGAAATCTGTCTAGAATTCACAGAATCTTAGGAGTAGGCTTCAAGTGACAGCTGACCTAGCCACACACTTTGTAAAAAGAGTTCAGAAACTTCAAGGATACTGATTCTCATAATAATAGCCTCTCAGTGCAGAACTGAAACCTTCTCGGGGTCAACAGGTCGTGCTTAAGTGAATTTGTTGTTTTAGGTTTTTTGGTTTTTGTTTCAAGATAGTTTCTCTATATAGCCCCGGCTGGCCTGGAACTCACAGAGATTCACCTGCCTCTGCCTCCAGAGTGCTGTTATTAAAGGCCTGGGCTTCCACCACCTGACTATGAGTTGTTTTTGGGTTTTTTGGGGGTTTTTTTTTGGTTTTTTTAAGAGATCTTCCTGGCTGAAAACTCAGTTTGATTCCAGATTTAGCACCTATTTGGGGTATCTGAGAAGAGATAGTGACCGAGAGTAGCCAGGAAGTTGTTCTGCAAGTTGACACAGTTGAGGGGGCTTACTTGAAGAAAGCAAGTGCCCATCTTTCTGGGGACTCAGCAACAGTGTGGGAAGAAAGCAGAATAAAACTTGCTGTCTATGTTCATTTTCCTTACTCTTCCTGGGGCTGTACTTCTAGGCAGCTTTTATTATTAAGAAGCCCAACATTTCTGGGCTGCCCATTCTAATGGTATGGTCTCACTATTGGAGTATGTAGTTCTTTGTTACAATCTGAGAATGAGTGCTGGCATGCTTAGAACCAATGAGCTCCCTGCCACATATACTTTCTACTCGGCCACACCAGTCTGTTTCTGAAGATCAGTCTGTGAGTCTGAGCTTTTAGTCAATGGAAAATAATGGAATGCAGATAAGAATGATGTCACCCTTCCTGGATTTGGTCTGCCTCTCTCTACTGTTATCTCCCTGCTCCCCAGCTTCTTCATCTGCTCTAAGGTGGTAATAGTAGTTTCAAACACAGGTACTTACTCTGTTAGCCAGTTGATACACACACATTGTGTAAAAAGAGTTCAGAAACTTCAAGGATGCTGATCCTCATAATTATACTAAAAAGTCAGGGCTCAGAAACAAGATGCACTTATTTCTAGGGATGCATGCCCATATTGATTCTCTGGCTTTTCATTTGTTTGGATTTTCATCTAAGTATCGGTGTCTCAAAGAGCTTCTTAAAGCGTTCCGTTATAGCAGATTAATCATGTCTCTGTTGATAGAAATGTAATAAAGCTCTGATTATGTTTATTGTGTTTACCTAGGAGTTTTGACTTAATGGCTGGTGTAGTATTGTATTTGTATCAGGGAAACACTAATCTATTTTAACCAAATAATAGGTCCAAATGAGATAGACTTTGATAAAATAGAGCAAGAATTGAAATACTTAAATACTCATTTATAGGCAGTGAGTAAATAATCATGGTACAGCTACACAATAGAAATACTGTATAGCCATTACAAAGAATAAGACAGACTTTTCTATGATAGCATTAGAAAGAAAAAAGTCAAATCGCAGAAGGCTATAATGCGGTCCTATTGGTGTGACAAAAGCAGCAACTAGACGGACTCTAGGAAGAGCAAACACACCATCATGGACACAGGAAAGCTCCAAGGACCCTTGAGCAGCTGTACCTATGACTCCCTCTGGGAAAGGGGCATGCTGGCCTGCAGAGGAGCACAAGCATGGTTTCCTCACTGCTTGCATTTTTGGAGAGATTATGTTAATCTATACATTTAAAGTGGTTCTACCCTGGAGAGAATGATTCATATAAAGAAACTGTTAATTTGAGACCAGCTAAAATTGAGAAAATACTTGATATTTTCACTTTAGAAGCCATACTTAAAGAAAGGGATGGTTTTTATAGATCAAAAAAGTTGAATTTTTAGGCTTTGTGTTTGTTTATATTTATATGCTGCTTTTCTAAGACAAAGTTTAAAAGACAGTATCTAGACTCATAGATTGATAAAAATATGGTTGCCAAACTGATGACACACTTAGCAGTCTTGCCACTAACAGAAATATTTAGCCTTACTCTGTCCCCTGCTGGGGTACTTGTGTAGTAATAGGGGAGAGATGCTGCTTCTCTGTAAACTGCATAGTAATGGGGAGAAAAGTTAAGATGTTCATTTGAAGGAAGAAAGTGAAGTCCCAGTTTATAAGCACCATAGGTGTAACCACAAGCTAGTTACTTTAGGAAGGAGACAGGCTAAAGGCATTTCCTTCAGTAGGGCACTATTTTAACAACAGCAAAAATCAGCTATGAGGAGATGAAAGGTGAAATATCAGAGAAGCAGTATGGCCACCCAGTAGAGAGTTCTTACCTCCACCAATGCTCAGACCAAAGGGGTGATCCTGTCTCTACAAATCCTCAGACTAAATGCTATCTCTACAAAACCTCAAACTACATCTGAGCTCCTGTCTCCTCCCACCTTATATTCCTCTCTCCCCTTGTTTTGTCTAAAATAAGGATCACCCTTTCAGTCTGAGGATTCAGTAGAGGTCAAAGGTCTCTCTAGTGGTTGGCTACACTGGTTCTCTGATCTCAGCTTTCACCCCCTCATAGCTGACTCTGGGTTTTTATTATTAAGACCAATTGGAATTCATATTTCATCAGGGTGCATGAAGACTGTTTTGGATTTGAGAAATTTACAAGACACAGTAACCAATTATATTAACCTTGATTGTTGCAGTTTTATAGGAACACCCATAAAAGCGGAATATTGACATCAACATTGGATTATGAGATCTATTTGTTGGGTTTGATAGTAACTTGGAAGTCTGAAAGAATTTGCTTTTAGAATATTTTTGGAGGTAGGGAAGAGATGTAGTCAAGAGAGATGACAGAGTTCATGGAATAATGTCATATTAACTAGTGACTATTAAAATATGGGAAATGAATGCATTGGTGTTTAATAATTTCTCTAAACTTTTTTTAGTGAAGAAGAAATTTCATATTTGTATGTTGAAAATTATGAAACTATTTTACAGAATAATTTTGTAGTTGAAACTGTAGAGCAAGAATTTGGAGGAAGAACTTAAATAGCATCCTATATTGTGAAGTATATGGAGCTAAGAGAGGCCGTGCCTGAGTCTCTGGAAGAAATCAGGCAGTAGATGACAAAATGGGTAGCCTTCATTGTCTTGAACTAACTCTTTGTAGTAGTCCTCTAATGTACTAAAGTACTAGGTCTTCCTGGGAATGCACATGCATGTAAGGATGCACACGTGTGTATACACATGCACACACACATAAACAAACTCTGACTTTGGTACCTCTTAACACTAAGAAATTTGACCAGTATTAAATCTGCCTGGAGTCCTGACAACAGTGAGTTTCCTGGAGCCAGGAAATGTCCTGGACAGACCAAGACAAGTTGGTCACCATTGCTTGAGAAATTACAGGGGATTGTTATCAGCCACACTGAATTTTCATCTTAAAGAAAATAAAAGCCCTGTATATGCATTATGAATTAGATGGCTCTCTGGTGACTTACACCAGAGCTTCATAGCTATGGCTTCAGTCTTCCCTGGAAAATACATCGAATACCACACTGCCCGTGGTTAAATGTCAGGGTCATGACCATCTTAGTTTGAGTTCCTGTTACTATAACATAGCCTGAAAAATGCAACATAGGTGAGAAAGGGGTTCATTTAGCTCACAGTTCCAGGGTACAGTCCATCATTGTGAAGTCAGGATGGTGGGAGTTTGAAACAGCGGCTGGTCACATCTACACCGCAGACAGAATGCATGTGTGCCTGTGCTCAGCTCATTCTCCATCGCACCAGTCCAGGTGCCAGCTGATGAAAATGATGCTATCCACATTCAAAGCGTATCTAAAATGACACCGTAACATGTGGGAGCTTTTTAAATTCAGTAACCTTAGCCCCCAGTTCTGTCCATCACCACCTTGGCTCTGCTTCCTTCTCTAATGGTTCTTTCCAAACTGGACACTGGCATTTTTTCACTGTCTTCCTGAGTCAAGGTACCAGTGTTATCAATTTGTAAAAACTTTTGAAATTCCTTAACTCCATTTTTTCAGTTTATATCAGGCATCCTCTTATTTTTTTAACCTGATCAATTACAGAGCCTCCTCATTTATCTGAGCTACATAACTGTTTCAACCATTTGTAAACTAAGCATATTACCACTTTCAAAATATTATAATTTTACTCAAAGAATTTTTTAAAAATCTGAGAGTAGGAAGCTGATTTTTCTTACATTTTGACAGTTTACATAAACATTTAAAATAAGTGTATATATTGTTATTTAGAAATTTGTTCATTTTTGGAAATGGAAAGTATTGAATCAACTATGAGCAAATAAAGTTGAGTAAAGAGCATTATAAAAAAGGAAAATCTTTTTTGCTCATAGTCAATTAAATTACCACCTTTTCCACAAAATATTAAATGTCAGGTTTGCCAAATAACAGCTTGCTAGCTTACTGAGCAGTCTTCCATAGTAGGACTGTCTCTGGAGGAAGCTTCCCGATTCAGAAGCCGTGTATAGTGGGCAGCCAATGGAACAGTGGAGTTTTGCCTTACTGCTAGAAGTCGTAGGGAATGGGTGAAGTGCGCTGTCTTTTTGGGTCCCACTAGAGTGTCTTAAAATAGCTCTTCATGGATGCCGCTCAATCTTTTCCATCAAAGTTTGAAAGTCAGATCTTTATGTGTCCAGTTATTGGGAATAGGACCCTTTCCTGACTTTAAATTAGCATAACAAGAATGGTTCATGCTGGCAAGGAAGGAAGGAAGAAGCAACACAGGACTTGCAGGGGAGCTTGATTATTGAAGCCCTTGAGGCTCAGTAGGGACATGGATGAGGTTGTTAGCCTTATTCCATGCTGCTATAAACTGATCTGAGGGATGTTTAAAGAAAAGTGTGCTTGGTTTGTAACTCTTGTGACTGGAAGATCCAGATGGCATGTTGCCAGCGTCTGGCAAGGACCCCTTGCTTCATCATGGCAGGAATGAGTGAGTGAATGTGTGACAGAAAAGTGAAGCAGACCAGGGGGAGAGGACAAGAGAGCAAGCCAAAGCAGGACTTGCTTCGCAAAAGCTCCTTTTTGTGAAATCAGCCCAGTGCCTCCAGAGCCCTAAGTCACTTCCTGGAGAAAAGCAGTACCCTCACTTGAAGGCTCTAGCACCTGGATACACTTATGAGTGACATGAGTTTTGATGTGGACAGACCAGAATAAAGCCATGGCAGATAACACTGGAGACGGACTTCTCACTCTAGGAAAGGGAATTATAAACTGAGTGGGGACCAAGGCCATCTTGAAAACAAAACCTGAAGAGGTGACGAGCTTTTCTTTCTCCTTTCCAGTCTACTCCTTTACACCTGGCAGCAGGCTACAACAGAGTTCGGATAGTTCAGCTGCTTCTCCAACATGGTGCTGATGTTCATGCAAAAGACAAAGGGTAGGTGCAGCCATTTGTTGCCTTTTAAGGATTTCATGGATGGATGATTATGCTATTTTCATCTTTTGATAGTCTGAAGGTTTTAACTCATTAAGAATGTTCAGCTGGGGTTGGAAAGAGAAAGCTCAGAAGTTAAGAGCACTGGCTTTGGTTTCAGAAGACTAGGTTTCATTCCTAGCACCCACAGGGCTGCTCACACCTACGTCTAACTCCCATTTCACAGGATTCAGTGCCCTCTTCTGGCATCTGTGGACACCAGGTACATAAACATGCAAATACCATACACATAGAATAATAATAAATTGAAAACTAATGTTCTTTGACTTGATCTCAGATGTTATTTTATGTATATACTATAGACTTCCCACAACCATTTGTTATACCAATTTAATTTTATTGTGATTTTATTTGAAATTATTTTTCACAATTATAGTCAGTTTTATCTCAAACTGCATTTCAGAATGATTTAAAAGTACCGAAAATTGTGATTATCTAGCATAGTAGCTATTAAGAGAATTTCCTCTTATTAATAAACTGTACTAATGAGTAAATTTTTTAAGCTGGGTTTTTCTTTGATCCACTTAAACTAATTCAGTCTGGATGCTCTTGATAAACATTGGTACAGGAAGTAATGTTGACTGACGTTTCTGTCCTGCCCGGTTCCCGCAGTCGTTAAGTCCCAAAGAAATCACACAGAGGTCTACATTAATTACAAACTGATTGGTCTAGTAAAGTAATGGCTAGGAAACAAAAAAGTGTCATTTTCTTATTAATTGATAAATATTGGAAGGCTACCAGTTTCCTTCTAGTTTCAAATGACCTGTGAACATTTGCTTTCTGTCCTGTATGAAAAGCTAACATTTCTCATTATCTGGCCTTAAGATGCCAAGGATAATTGACTCTACCCAGGTGAGGAGATGATGTTAGACTTCTGTGATTGACAGCATAAAGAACAAATGCCCTAGAGAGAGACTTCTTTATTCAGCTCACATTCATGTCAGGAAGCATAGAAATGAACTCAGTACTTGAGACATTTACAACGAGAATCCATCCATTTCAGGTCTGCCCCTTTCCATGCTGTCTTTTTCTTGCTTGGCAAGTTTATGCCTCCTGTGAATCGTGTGTCCTGAGAGAGTGGGGCACAAGTGCCTGGTGCCCCTGTAAACCTGTTTCCTCATGCATATCTAAAAACAGATGGGTGTACAATAGGCAGTCATCGAGAAGCACACGGCAGAAAAGGGTGGCTTCTAAACTCACTCAGAAAGGGCAATCTGATAGGGAAGCTTTAATAGTTTGGATATTTCTTATTCTGAAAAGCATCATGACAGTGGACTAAAGTAGGACTGTTAGTTCCCTGCCAGTAACTGTGCCTGTTACATACTGATACTTGTTTATTAGTGCCTTAGTCTTTCCTTTAATTCTTCTTATTGGGAGTTTTCATTATTTTTATGAATTGTGCATAAAGACCACAGATAAATAATAAAGGTGTGATAAAAGCTGTGCTTTGAGTTCTTTACATAAATTCTTAAAGTGCTTTTTAAAAATAGAGTTTATTAGATTTGTTTTAGCAGTTCACAATCGGATGGTTGTTTGGAATTTCAGTTTCAATTTCCTCTTTTCGTCTAGCGGACTTGTACCTCTTCACAATGCATGCTCGTATGGACACTATGAGGTCACAGAGCTGCTGCTGAAGGTAAGAGAGATCCAAAGTATTGAACAGTATTGGCCTGCCTCTTGTTTTTGTAGGTTGTTTATACTTTGTGGATTTTTTTAACAAGTATTATTCTTAGGACAATAATATAAAATATAAAAATATTTCCATTGCTTAGAAACTTTGAAAATTCAACTTAAACTTTTTTAAAAGCTGTATTTAAAACTATTACATTCCAAAAGTTATAGCTGAAATTTTCAGTGAAATACATTTTCTGAGTTTGCTTCCCTCTAGAAATGGGTTACTAATGTCGGGCTTTCCCTAATTCAGCATGGAGCCTGTGTTAATGCTATGGATCTGTGGCAATTCACTCCACTACATGAAGCTGCTTCCAAGAACCGTGGAGAAGTCTGTTCTTTGTTACTTAGCCATGGTGCAGATCCTACGTTGGTCAACTGCCATGGCAAAAGTGCTATTGATATGGCTCCAACTCCTGAGCTCCGGGAAAGACTGACTTGTAAGTGTTTGTGTCCTAAGCCTAATCTTGCCAGCCATAAGTGAGACTATCTCAGTTCTGCTTCATTACCCAGGCTGTGTTTTAATCAATGTCCTCCCCTTCTTACATGTGTACTAGTTTATCATATTCATTTCTAATCATATGCTTTGCTTCATGTATTCCACAAGAGCCTTAACACATACACGTATGTTAAACATATATATATATGAACAACACATATATATATACATACTCCATACATACATGTATGCAGACATGGTTTTTTAAGCCCGATTGTAATTAATTTGTCAAGGTTCCTGGTTTGGTTTGGTTCTGCTTTGGATTTTTGGGGTTGTGTTTTCTGTTTGCTAATTTACTTTCTTTAGTTTATGTGATGGCTCATATTTATCCTTATGTCGTCATTGTCCTCTTCTGCTCTCAACCCTTTTACAAATTAGGAGTCTTATTAGAAGTGTAGACAGTCTGCTTTATTAGGTTGTCTTACTCTATTGTAGACCTTAACATTTACCTAAATTTGTATAGCTTTTTACAGGGAGCAGTTTTTTAGCTGTTTGAAACCTTCTCAATAGCAGTTCTTATTAAATAAGATTCTACCAGGAATTATGTGGAGGGAAGGATTTAGGGATCTTCTCTAACTGCAATTTGCAGTGTCGTGCTTTCTGCTTTGTAGTTGGCGTTCAAATTACAGAATTTAAAGAAAATTATACAGGAGACTGGAGAGATGGCTCAATGGTTAAGAGTGCTTGCAGTGCATTCATGAGGAACTGAATGTTGGTCCTCACGTAACAAGCCAGTCACATTTCACACGTGCCTGTATCCCCAGCTGTAAGGGAAAGAGACAGGACAATCTCCAGCTTGCTGACTGCTAGGCATGGGGAGGGCTACCATGAGCTCTAGCTCTGGGTTCATGAAAGAACCCCTTCTTCAGAGGATCAGGACACCTTCCCCTGGCCTCCATACATACTTAGGTACACATACACCACACACACAGCCCAAAGAAGAAAGTTATACAGGAAAAAAATAATGCTTGCACCATGCCATTATTATTCATTACAACCACATTATTCTGCATGCTTATCCCCTTTCTTGATTTTATTTATTCTTTTTGGAAAGCCAAATAAACGAGGTAGTTTGAATTTTATTCTTGAGATGTATTTAGAAAGGCAAACTTTTAGACATTTTATAAAGATGAAAATTATCAGATTTCCATGTTAGTGTCAGTAGTAGATTTAGCATCTTTTAAACTGTATGTCTTTGATGTTCTCAAAGCAAACGCCTGGACTGGGCAGGGTGGAAGGTCCAGGAGTTCAGAGTGTTTCCTGCTCATGCAGAGGACCCAGATTTGGTTCTCGGCACCCATGTGGGACTGTTCACAACTGTGGGGTGGCTCACAATCACTAGGACTCCAGCTCCAGGGGATCCAATATCTCTGATCCCCATGAGCATCCCACATGGACGCAGACACACATAATTAAAAATAATAAAAATAAAACTTTAAAATTAAATTCTTTTTTGCTTCTTTTTGTTATTGTTTTTTTTT
>LOJH01018510.1:0-21713 GCA_001685095.1 Ellobius talpinus
TTTAAAAGGCAAGGGAGGAGCTGAGGGTGGGGCTCAGTCGATCAAACACTTGCCTAACCCTGGGTTTGATCCCCAGCCTGGCATAAACCAGGCGTGGTAGCCCACACCTGTAATCCAAACACGTAGGAGCCTGAGGCAGGAGGATCAGAAGTTCACACTGGTACTCACCTTAGCAGCGTATGTACAAAATCTGGAACAATACAGAGAAGATTAGCCTGGCACCTGCCCAAGGATGACTTGCAAATTTGTGAACCGTTTCATATATTTTTTGAAGGGAGTTCACAGTGATTCTTGGTTACGTAGTGAGAAAGAGGTCAACCTAAGTTACATGCGACTAGGTCTCAAAAAACAAGTGAAGAGGGCCTGGAGAGATGGCTTCGCAGTCAAGAGCACTGGCTGCTCTTCCAGAGGATCTGGGTTCTGTATACAGAACTCATATGGTGGCTTGTAACTATGTGTAGTTCCAACCCCAGAGGATCTAACACCATCTTCTGGCCTCCTTGGGCACTGTATGCCTGTGGTGCCTAGACATCCATGCAGACAAAATACCCATACACATAAAGTATAAAATAATATCAATTTTTTTAAAAGGTGAAGGTTAAAGTGATGTAAAGTTGCCCAGTGCAGGATAAGAAACTTAACTATATTTGTATTTTAGAGAAAAAATGATTTTTTAAGTATTAGTGTATACCAAGTGTTGACCTCGTGAATTACCGCATTAATCATTATACTGGACATATCTGCTTTTTAGAAGTATTATTTACCTAAAATTTAAATTCAGTGGGGTGTGTTCTGTATTTTTCACTGGCTAGATCTGGAAACCCTACACATGGTTTCTTTGGCCTTTTTTTTAATGATTTATTTATTTTTATTTTATGTGTTTGAGTGTTTTTCCTCCATGTATGTTTGTGCACCATGTACATGCCTGGTGCCACAGAGGCCAAAAGAGGGCACTGGATCCCTTAGAACTGAAGTTACAGACCATTGTAAGCCACATGTGGGTGCTGGGCACTGGATCTGGGTCTTCTGAAAAAGCAATTAATACTCCAAAAGCTGAGCCATCTCTCTAGCCTCAAGTCCTCATTTCATGCATTGTTGTTGTTGGTTATTGGTCCTAGGGCCTGAACCAAGGGCCTCCCAACGACTAAGCTTTTTCTCTAATCCCACTGAACGACAGCTCTGTGGCAATTCAGGCCTTGATTCAAGGGCTATAGTTTTTATGATGAGGAATCCTAATGACAGGGAGTGGAGAGCTGCTTAAGCTAGAAATTCTGGAGGTCACATGATTTTTTTTTAATACAGGGGCCTGAAGCAGGGCCTGGCTAGGCAGGTCCTCTACCACTGACCTGCATGCCCAGCCCTTCGTTTTCATCTAAGCTGGCCTTGAACTCACCATGTCTTCCAGGCTGGCCTCAGCCTCAGGTAGCTGGGCCCATAGACGTACATCACTCCTGTGACTAACTTAAAGCAGTTTAGTGGACACTGTTGGATTCTGGGTAGAAAGGGTAACACACTGGGTCCCTGTGTAGGTCCAAAAGCTGCTCTTTGGTCACTAGAGTGTGACTGCCAAATTCCTTGCTTCTCGGTCACTCTACAGTCTTCAGTGGCATCCCCAGGGACTTGTCTAGGCAACCCTCTTGACCTGCGACCCTGTTGCTGTGGACCTACAGCGCAGCCCTGAGTCTATCGTCCCTGCCTGGGCAGGGCACCAACTCGCACCTCTAATTGGTGCTGGAATGAACAGCCTGCCGACCCCTCCTCCAGCTCATGTCTTTGAGTGGCTGCCACGCGGTGGGGCCTGTCCCAGATCCTCCTCTTTGGTAAGGGTTTTCATTTTATCTCACTGATCTAGACCTCGTTCTATAGTCCATGGCTCTCAAGGAGATTCAAAAGCCACTGTGTCAGAGATACCTGAGAGGCTTGTTCAAGTAAGACTCCCGTGTCTCTTCAGAGCTGATGAAGGAAAAGTGCCTAGAGATGTTCCTGAGTGTGGGTGTAATATGTGGATGGGAAGGTGTGAGGGGCATATATGTGTATGTGTGTATGTGGGGGTATGTGTGTGTGCATGTGTGTGTGCATGTGTGTATGGGGGCATATATGTGTATATGCCTGGGGTATATATATGTGTGTGAGAGATTGTTTATGTATGTGAGAATATATGTGTCTGTGTAAGTGTGTGAGTGTTTTTGTGTGTGTGTGTGTGCGCGCGCGCACATGTATTGTGTATTGCTGAGGATTGTCTGAGGGCCTCATGTGCTAAGTGCATACTTTCTACTGATAAGCCACACTTCTGCCCACCCCAACCCCATAATATTCATCTTAATGAGAAAGCCACGACTTCCTGGTTCTTTACTTCTTCTCTGGCACCTTTCCAAAAAGGCCTGCGTCTGGGGAATGTGGAACAGATGGGTCACTATTCTTAGAACTTTCAAACTAAGATGGCCCTCCTCTGGGTCCAAGCGACTTGTAAAAGCTGCGGTGTACTAAACTATGTTTTCAGGGCTTGTGATGGAATCCACGATCCTCCGCATGCAAGAGGATCTGCTACTTGCCCTCCCCAAGCCCTGAACTCTGCTAACAGTCCAGGCCAGCCATACGCTTAGGCTTATGTTAACTGCTGGACTCAGTTGTTTGCAGGAAGATAATTTTCCTTTCCCTCTGTTCTAGGAGGGGGACTGGTCCAGGGGCTTAGATGACCTTGGGCAGTCACATCACTTCCCTGATTCTCCAAATGGGGCACCACCACACTACCATTTTCTTGTTGGGAATCCCTCCTTGTCAGCTGAAGGCCCTCTACAGGGTTCGCCAACTTCCTTATTAGTTTCTCTAGAATGACTAGAGCCGTATCTACCTTAGAGTTGGGAGAGCTGTCATCAGAGCATCCTCACCCCACCCCACCCACGCTGCCCCAGGAAATATTGGAGCTTTGTAGAGTTACTGCAGCAGTCTTCCATAGAGGGCAGTAGAGGGACTTGAGAAGACACCTTTCAGAATGGAGCCACCATAATTGGCTTGGATGGAACTGGTATTTCAAATACTTAGTACACAATAGCTTCTCAATAAATACTTGCTTAATACACTGCTTCAACATTTTAATATTAAAACTGTCAAGCATACACAGAAGTTAAAAGGATAGCAGTTAAAAGGGTAATCTGTATAACCCTAGGTGGATTCAGTAAATGTCAGCTAACTTTTACTACGATTAATTCTGTTGCTTTGCTGTTTGTATTGCTGAAGAGCACACCCAAAGCACACACTCTCCCACTGAGCCAGGTCCCCAGCCCTGTTTCTGCTGACTCATTTGATAGTTGCAATTGTTGTGACGCTTAACCCCTACGTGGTTTGCAGTCATCGCTTGAGAATTAGGGCATTCTTCCTACTTAACTGCAACACCATTATCACCCCTATGAATAATCAACTATTGTTTCCTAATATTATCTAATATCTGGGTAGAGAAATTGTTGATAGTGCCCTACCCATGTCCTCATGGCCTACATAGAAGTTACCCACAAACAGTTCCCAGAGGGCGAGTAACTTCCTGTGTGTCTCTAAGCTGGTTCACCAGGCAGGCTGGAAGTGCTGGAGAATCATTGCCTCCCAACCAGAGATGGAAAAGACACTGATGGCTAGTGGCCCAGGCTCCTTGCCCTGCCTGAACTGACTGTGGGTTGTGTGGCACAGAGCTCATTGAAGACTCCATGGTAGTCATTTGCACACTAGCACGTCCGCTGGAGTTCTCTCCTTTCCCCGTCTTACTTATGATGCCTCCTGAGATGGTTGTTAGATGAACTATTTGCTCTCAAAGCTTTATCCTAAGATTTCAAACCCAAAGGCATCAGACCTTTGCAAAAAGTCACTCTTAAAAGTTATTTATATTGGGCTGGAGAAATGGCTCAGAGGTTAAGAGCACTGGCTGCTCTTCCAGAGGACCCAGGTTCAATTCCCAGCACCCACATGGTAACTTGCAACTGTCTATAACTCCAGTTCCAGGGGATCTGACACCCTCGGACATACATGCAGGCAAAACACCAATACACATAGAATAAGAATAAATAAATCATTAAAAAATGTTTTTTTAAATGTTATTTAGGCCTCTGTGTGGGTGTGTGCAGGTACCTGTGGGCCCAGAGGGCATCAGATTCCTTGGAGCTAGTGTTATAGGCAGTTGCTAGCAGCCTGACATGGGTGCTTGAAACCAAACTCAGGTCCTCTGCAAGAACAACAAGCACTCCTAGCCTAACCATCTCTCCAGCACTGCTGAAAACCATTTTTAAATAATAATAGTAGAACACACTGCTCTTGTATCCATTGAGAGTAGACTCCACGCCTGTTTGGGGTGAGAGGGTTGTACCCAGCTCACAGGAGCTATTCTCGATGATGATCCTTGCTTGAACAATGCTGGAGCAAGGCTGGGCCATTCCCGGCCTATCTTCATAACAATAATAATTATAGCTTATGAAGAGGCTACTGTACAGCAGCTTTGCATGCTCCATTTCACTTAATCCTCGTAGTGACTCTATAGGGAGGGTGCTATTATTAATTCTATTGTGTTCATCAAGAACAAAAGGCTCCTAGGGGTTAGATAACTTTTCAGAGTCACACAGTCAGTAAGAAATAGGTCTCTGGTGTGGTTACCCAATGTGTTAAAATACATGGAAAGAGCCAAGTGTGGTAGTATGCACCTGTAATCCTAACATTTGGAGTGGGGCCAGGAGAAACAGGAGTTACAGTAGCCACAGCTACATAGTGAGTTCAAAGCCAACTTAGGCTGTATGAGGCCTTGCCTAAAAATAATAAACAAATGAATACTAAACAAAGATGAGGAGAGTTGAGGGGATACCTCAGTGGTAGAGTGCTTGCCCAGCAAAACTCTGGGTTTGGTTCCCAACAACAGAAAAAGGGGGTTATGGATAATCACAACCATCCTTCTATTTTTTAGTGAATGGGAACAATAGTACTTGGCAGATAAAATATCCATTAGTAATACTACCATAAAATATGAGTGTATGGGGGTGGGGCTGTGCGCATGCACGTGCATGAGCGTTCATGCACATATGGAAGTCAGAGGACAGCCTTGGGTGTTGGTCCCCATCTTCCAACTTGTTTGAAGCAGGGGCCTTTCTGGAATTCTTTGGTCTCTTCCCCCCATCTCAACCTCCCATCTCCCTGCAGGAGTGCTGGGTTACAGCTACTACATCAGGCTCTTACATGGGCTCTAGAGAGCTGTACTCAGGACTTCACGCTTTCACAGCAAGTAATACCCTCTGAGCCTCTTCTTGAATCCAACTTGAGTATTTTCATCAATAAAATCAGTTTAGCTCATTCTTGATGTCTAATGCAATGGTTCCTCCATCCAGAGAGAGCCTCGAGGAGCTAAAATCGTCTTTGGTTGCTTGGCACAGCTTCAGCACTGGGCTCAGGTTACTGATGATTAAAAATTTTACAGAATTAAGTTATGTGAACTTTCCGAGTGTTACGATGATTGTGAAAGCCAAACCTCTCCTTAGACGTGTCCCGTCACAGTTCTCCAGCTATCAGATCGTCAGGCTCTGCCATCTCAGTTGAGAGTGACAGTGTGGGGTGAGATGTGCTACAGGGTTCTGCACAAGTTCAGGCTTCCCTTGAGCAATACACCCCTGTTAGTAATATCCGGCCCCACCTAGTAACCTAGGTAAACAGAAAAGCTTAGATCTTGTGAAGATGCCATTCCCAATTACTGTCTTCTCAAAGAATCCAGAAAGGGAAACAGACTTTGCACCCAATTTATCTCTGTTACTTGACACTGCTGTCATAAAGTGTTCAAAACCAAGCATTATAAAGGATCATAACAGGGAAATAATTCAGGGTTCCTGGGCAGGGGAAGAGTCAGCTGAGGAGGTCAGCTGCTCGAGCTCAGTAGGTGAGTGACATGCTTGTCTTTTATAGAAAGTGAAGTGCAGTGAGGGGGCTTGACTTTGAAATATTGGTATCTTGTGTTCGTCCCCTTCACAGAGTAGGGTGAAGCCTCACACTCTTGATGGTTTTTTGTTTGTTTGTTTGTTTGGTTGGTTGGTTGCTTTTTCAAGACAGGGTTTCTCTGTGTAGCCCTGGCAGTCCTGGAACTCTCTCTGTAGACCAGGCTGTCTTCAAACTCACAGAACTCTACCTGCCTCTGCCTCCCGTGTGCTGGAATTAAAGGTGTGCACCATCACTGCCCAGCTCACTCTTGAGTATTTATTTATTCAGGACCAATAGCAGGGTGTGCTTGAAAAAAGTTACTGTTTTATCATCTTTTTTCTAACCCTCCTTGTTTCCTTGGTGTGCTAGAGATTGAAGCTGGATCATCACGCAGGCTATGGCAGTGTTCTCTCACTGAGCTGCTAAGAAAACTCCACTAGTGATCAGATTCTGAAATTATCACTTTTTAATTTTATTTATTTATTTATTTTGGTTTTTGAGACAGGTTTCTCTGTATAACAGCCCTGGCTGTTCTGGAACTTACTCTGTAGACCAGGCTGGCCTCAGACTCACAAAGATCCACCTGCCTCTGCCTCTCGAATGCTGGGGTTAAAGGCGTGTGCCGCCACCACCCAGCTAATCATCACTGTTTTGATTGTATTTATTATTAGTGTGGGGGGGAGTGGGCTCACGCAGGCTACAGCACACATGCTGAGGTCAGAGGACAACTTTCGGAAGTTTGTTCTCTCTTACATGGGATCTGGGGATCAAACTCAGGATGTCAGTTTTATCTGCTGAGACATCATTTCACTGGTGCTGAGGTCATCACTCTTTTTTTTTTGGTTTTTTGAGACAGGGTTTCTCTGTAGCTTTGGAGCCTATCCTGGAATTAGCTCTTGTAGACCAGGCTGGCCTCGAACTCACAGAAATCCGCCTGCCTCTGCTTCCCAAGTGCTGGGATTAAAGGTGTGTGCCACCACCACCTGGCTGAGGTCATCACTCTTATAATAGAATGACAGAGATACTTTGGGCAAGAAGATTTCAATGACAAATTTTTTCAGTTTAGTATAAACTTCATTTTAAGGTTGGTAGGGACCTAGGTTGGTAGGGGCCTTCCCGTCTGGTGGGAAGCACTCTTGCTCCTGTTGGGACAGGA
This sequence comes from Ellobius talpinus, assembly GCA_001685095.1. Taxonomy (NCBI): domain Eukaryota; kingdom Metazoa; phylum Chordata; class Mammalia; order Rodentia; family Cricetidae; genus Ellobius; species Ellobius talpinus. The sequence continues at coordinate 7,094 of LOJH01018510.1, forward strand.
TTAGAGCAAGGGAAGAGCGAAAGAGCCCCAAATTAGTCAGAGATATTTTCCTGCTCTTGAGAGTTAATATTGATGGTAAGGGGACAAAATACCAAGTCGCTAAGGCTAGTGGAGGGACAAAGGACTAGAAGAGACAAGAAGCATCTTTTGTATTTATTTAGGCAGAAGAGTGGTTGTGAGTGTAGCCTTGGCAGTCTTGGGTTTGAATACTGACCATAACATTTACTGACTTTGGCCAAATATATTCGGCAAATTGTGTCATTGCATCAACAGGTTGGTTGTTGCTGAGTAAGGTGGCACACACCTGTAATCCCAGTGTTTAGGAGGCTGAGCTAAGAGCATCATAAATTTCTGTATAGTCAGTTTGGGCTGTCTACAAAGACTCTGGCTCAGCATTGTGGGGTGGTGGTATGCACCTTTAATCCCAGCACTTGGGAGGCAGAGTCAAGTGGATCTCTGTGAGTTCAAGGACAGCCTGATCTACAGAGGGAGTTCCAGGACACCCAGGGCTACAAAGAGAAGCCCCATCTTTAGGAAAAAAGGAAAGAAGGAAGGAAGGAAGGAAGGGCGAGTGAGGGGGAAAGAAAAGAAAGAAGGAAGGAAGAAAGGGAGAAAGAACGAGAGGGGGATGGAGGGAGGAAGAAAAATAAAGGAAGTAAAAAAGGAGAAAGAGAAAGGAAAGAAAGAAAGAAAGAAGAAAGAACAAAAGGCTGTTTCAATGACAAAACAAATAGGAAGTCATAGGACTTAGCTGTGATTGAACAAATGTATGTGACATGTTTAGAAGTCTCTTGGTCTAGAAGTCATTCCAGATGTGCTTCTGACATAAGCACAGCAGTACCCTTTTGCTTTTTGTCTATCCATCTGCCTGCAGTTCTGGGCATCAAACCCAGGACTTTGCACACTTGAGGCAGGTACTCTACCATACTCCTTGCCCCTAGTTCTGAGGGAAACCATGTATACATGTTTTTCCCGGACAGACCTGAAATATCTTAGAAGGATGGAGCACCAATGTGCAGAAGAAGGGAAAAGGAAGGCCTTGATTATCTATCCTTTATAGACCACATGTGACCAGGGGAGGGAATATTAAGACAAAAGGCCATGTTTGCTACAAGGAGACATCTTTGTATCTGTAGCAATCTCAAGAACTCTCCATGATGGGCTGGAGAGATATCTGGCTTAGTGGTCAAGAGCACTTGCTGCTAATGCAGAGGGTCTGGGTTTGATTCTCAGCACCCACACTGCAGCTAACAACCGTATGTAGCTCTGAGTCCAGGGGACTCAACATTGTTTTCCTCACCTCCTTCAATACCAGGCTCACAAGTGGTGCAGGCATACACGCTGGCAAGATTCCCAAATTCATAAAATAAAGATTTCCTCTGAGTGGAGAACAGGTTTCCAAATATGATCCAAGTTAGACTTTCAAAAAAGAGTGGCTTTGCTCATTTCGGACCACCTGAGATTGCAGAATTCATTTGTCTCTCTGTTAAAGAGACAGTTTTCTCATTGTTTCTAGGAAAGACATTTTCCCCTCTTCAAGGCTACCTGATACTAATCTATATCATTGTAGTTTTCTTTCTGTTGTCATTTAAAAAAGTCTTAAAAACTAAAAGAACGTAATCAGACTTGTTTAATTAAAAACTAGAAGGAGTGTACAATTACAGCTGGCGTCACTCACTTGGGACTTTTTAAAGTATCTAATAGGAAGAAAGTTCATAAACTCATTGTAGATCGAAGTACAGAACCAGCTGCATTCTTTGCCTCCAGGAGACCCAGCCTGCATTCATTAAGGATGGTGTGGAAGATCATGGGGCCACTACAAGCATGCAACCTTCTCCTAGTGATTGTATCTTTGCCACAGGGGAGGACAAGTAAGTTAATATTCTCTATGACCTCTTTTTAGGTTAAAAAATTAATTAATGATTTATGGACATTGGAAACAGCCTTCTAAGTACCCATTTGGAATGGTTACCCAATACAATGAATGGTTCACGATATAGGAGTCAGAAAACATTTTAAAAAGTGGGGGGGGAATAACACTGTTTTATGGCTCTGATTGTCTAAGAGAATGAAGTATGCTATTGTCTCTAGAACTATAGTCGGAATTTTCTCGAATTTTAATATATTTCAGGTACCAATTTCAAAAGAGGTAATCCTCTGTTTATTTGAACACATCACCTACGGGAAAATATCGGCCTTAAAGAGGCTTTAAAGCCTCTCTCACATTTTAAAATACTTATTCATGATAAAACAAATTAGGCCAAAGGCTGTAGCTGTAGTTTGGTAGTAAAGTGAATGTTTAATTAGCTTAAAGGGTTCAGGTTCCATTGAAAACACCAGAAAACAAACCGAGGGGGCTGGGCTGCTGGCTTAGCCGGCATCTTCAGCATGCATTGTAAAAGCTCGCAAGGCTCTGTGTATGTGTAGCCCCAGCACTGGGGAGTGGACACTGGTGGAGACTGAGAACTCACTGGCCAGCAGAGCTCAAGTGGAAAGCTTCTGGCTTAATGGGAGTCTCTGCCTCAAGGCAATAAGGTGCAGAGATAGAGGACGTCGCCTGGAGTCCTCTGGCCTTTGCATGAGTGTGTACAGTTGCAGGCACTGGCACACTTACAGTCAAGTTAGAGGCTATGCAAACATATTTGGGAGGACGGCCTAGCAGCAGCCAAAGCTCTATCTTTTGTTATCTGCTTCTGAACCAGGAAAATAAAAACTGAAACTCAGGCGTATGTTACTATGTAATGAGAAAAAAATTATTAAAAATCAGAGCAAAAAAGCAAAACCAAAAACCTGTGAGGCATGGGGGTGAATGCTTTTAATCCCAGCATTCAGGAGGCAGAGGCAGAGGGATCTCTGTGACTTTGAGGCCAGCCTGATCTACATAGCAAATTCCAAAGCAACCAGGGGCACATGGTGAGACCCTGCCTCCAAAAACAAACAACAGCCAGGCAGTTGTGGCACACGCTCTTAGTCCCAGCACTTGGGAGTCAGAGGCAGGTGGATCTCAGTGAGTTTGAGCCTGGTCTACAGATCTACAGAGCGAGTTCCAGGACAGCTAGGGCTGTTACATAGAGAAACAGTATCTCAAAAAAAAAGATATTTTACACCCCACAAAATCTTGTCTACCTCATGAATCATAATCATTTAAACATTTTTAAATTTTACTCTACTGTCCAAATTTAAAACATGAGAAATGCAAGAACAGATTCATCCATATCCCTATCACTTAACAAAAAAAAGGTATTTTAAGTCAGTTTTTGTCCATATACATATTCAATTTTGATGCTTGTAGTAATTATTAGAGATGGAATTTGTATTCTACCTTTGAACTTACGTTTTAAATACTTTTCCATTTTGCTACTCTTTTTCAGGTCCTTGCTTTCCTCCTCTACCCACTCCCCATCAAAGTAAACACATCAACCTGGTCATTCTCCACATCTTACCTATATTTACCAGTTCTAGTCTATATAAATGTATGGTATTTTCCCAAGGTTTTTCTTAATGAGCACCCCATTTTTTTTTCTACCAGCTCATTCTGGAGTTGTTTTGTACACACTGTGTCAAACTTCACTGTGCATTTGAACCACCTGGGGCGCTTTTAAACAGCCCCAATACCCAGGTTGTACTTCTGTCAAGCAATCAGAGGGCCAGGGTATGAACCTAGCATCAGAATGTAAAAGGTTTCTAGGTGGTTTCAATGTGCAGCAAAATTTGGTGGCCATAATTTTTTTTCTACCGTTTTTCTCATTTTAACTAATAATACACTATGCCATGCTCTCACACAGGTAATGCTAGCACTTGGTAAGCTGAGGCAGGAGGATCTTCAGTTTGAGCTCATCAACCAACCAACCAAACAAATAAACAAACGAACAAAAAGCATTATATCTAACTCCTTGTAAAATCATGTCGATCGATATAATTGCTTTTAATTGTTGACAGTATATTTTATTGCATTGACGTAACATAATTCATTTAACCAATCCTCTGCTGGTGGACATCTAGATTAGACATTTGCCTTCCTTAATTGTTTCCCCCCCCAATATCTGCAGGTTCTGTTGTAACTGTAAATGGCAGAACTGAGAACTATGTCCTGGACACCCCATCTGGTGTCCAAGCCTCTCTGGAATGCGCAGTTCAAAACCATACCAGCGATGAAGAACTTCTCTGGTACCGAGGAGATGGAATAGTAGATTTGAGAACTGGAAATAAAATCAACACCAGCTCTGTCTGTGTCTCTCCCATCAGAGAAGACGACGATGGAGTTCGCTTTACCTGCAAGCTGCAGAGCAATCAGACGGTGTCAGTCTCCGTGGTGCTGAATGTTACTTGTGAGTGGAGGGAAAAGAAGCTGCCAGTCTTGGGCCTCTGCATTTTGTTAAGTGACAACTGAAGTCCCAGTCTTGATTTGGCTACACTGTTCAATTCATGTCCCCATATGAAACATCAGAATGCCTCAATTTTCCCATCCCCTCAGGAGCACCAAGTATCTGCCAGTAACATTGGCCATTCTACACCCACCACCCATACGTGTGTCTCTCATTTCACAATGTTGCCCAGGCTAGCTTCAGACTTATGAGCTCAAGTGGTTGGTCTATCTCAGTCTTTCAAAGTCAGCCACTGTACCTGGCTTATTCAACTAAAAATGAGGATATTCACCCTTTCATGCATTTAACGACTATTCATGTTTCTTCTCTGTGAAATGTCTGCCCATGCCTTATAATTATGTTTCTATTTGGGTATTTGTACTTTTTATTCATTAATTTGTATCAGCAACAGGGCCCGGTGGTACAAGGTCACATAATGCTGGCACTGGTGTGAATCCTGAGGCAGGAGAATTGTCAGTTAAAGGCCAGCTTGGGCTACATGGCAAGAACTTATCTCAAAAACAGCAACAATAACAAAAACAGCAGGGATTCAGGAAGTGACTAGGCTGCAAGTCAAAGAGAATGTTTTATCTTTATTTGAGACGTGATTTTTCTTAAAGGGCCAGTGTCCCTGAATAGAAGTCTTGCTTAAATATTTATTAACATTAAATAGTTTAAAGGAATGGTTAATAGGATGTCTCCACAAATGGAACTGTTGTGCTTGGCCATCCTGTTCTCTATTCCAGCAGCTTCCTGTGTGTCTGAACACCACACACCATCCTTGTTGGAAATGGATACAGAATTCAAGCTCATTCCAATGAGCAACAAAATGTCATTATTCTGCAAAAGTTATTAATAACACAGCCCACTCAGGGTCTAATTATTCAGTGTGCAGATGAGACAAGCTCCTTTTCCCTCCTTCTCCAGGTTTACCTCCTTCCTTACTGCCCACTCTAGCCGTTTATTAATTTCCGGAACATCTGCCAATAAACACAAGGGGTGCAGACAAAAAGGGAAACGTGGCTTGGTCATTTCTCCTCCTGGACGTGGGAGAGGGGGAGGATTGGAATCATTGATGAAGAGGAATGTGTCTGACTATCCCCAGTTACAACTGCTCTCTCTGTGGAGGACATAAGAGGAGAGGCATGGGGATTTATTAAGCTTCCATAGAGGCAAGATTTACCACACTTAGAAGACTTCCTGAGGCAGGACATACTTTGTTGAGGGCCACTGGGCCGATGCAAATTTGTGGCCCAGGCAAATGTGGTCAGATAAAATGCAAAACCCAAGGGTGTGAATAGCTTTCCAAACCACCACCGCATTTGTAATAGTGGTCAGCATGCTACTGGCTTCTTCACAGGCATTGTTGCAATGAATCTTCACAGTGCAGAAAGGCATCACCATCCCAGTCGGTGTTTCTATTTTTTAAAAGAGGAAACTGAAACTTTAACAGTTGAGTAGCTGTCTCAGAGTCACAGCAGAGGGCACGTATGGAATTGGGGCTAGCTACCATGCACGTATGGAATTGGGGCTAGCTACCATGCACGTATGGAATTGGGGCTAGCTACCATGCACGTATGGAATTGAGGCTACCATGCTTGTTTTTCGTGTAGTGCTGTTTTAGCCAACCCTTGTACAAATTGGATTAGTATAATATGCTCAGAGAGCAAGGACTGTTTTTGAAAGAGGTTTCCACTATGTTGCCCTGGCCAACCTGAAATTTGCTATGTAGACCAGGCTGGTCTAAAACTTATAGAGACCTGCCTGTTTCTACCTCCCAAGTGCTGGGATTAAAGGCATGTGCTACTATGCCCAGCTATTATTATATATATTATGTTTCTTATCTTAGGTATATATTTTTTAGGAAAAATCTTTACATTTTGAATCATTTTATTTTATTATTATATGAGTGTGAATATTTTACCTGCATGCATGTCTGTGTGCTTTATGTGCCTAGTACCCACAGAAGCCAGAAGAAGCCATTAGATGCCTGGAACTGGAGTTAGAGGCAGTTGCAAGCTGCCCTGGGAGCCACAGAAATTGAACCTGGGACCTCTGGAAGAGCAGATAGTGCTCTAAACTGCTGAGCACCTCTCCAGTCCCTCATGGTCTATCTTTATAGCCTCCAAGTCCCATGAAGTTAGAACTGAATGTTTGTCATTTACTTTCATGTCCCTGGTTACTATCTGTGTGCTTAGCACTCCACACATTTTTGTCTAAGGGGTGAATACACTCCAAGAAAGATAGAAAGGAGATCTTGAATTGTTGACCGTGAACTAACTACTGTTCATTTCTAACTTTTCTTGAATGCTTGAGTCTTACAGTCCCCCCTCTTCTAAGTGGAGATGACTTCCAAACCGTAGAGGAAGACAGTGACGTAAGCTTAGTTTGCAATGTGAAATCCAACCCCCAAGCTCAAATGAAGTGGCATAAAGACAACCACATCCTGGTTTTAGAGAAAGGCCGTCACCAAATCCAAGAGACAAGTGAGTCTTTTCAGTTGTCAATCACCAAAGTCAAGAAATCCGACAATGGAACCTACAGCTGTATTGCTAGCTCAACTCTGAAAGTGAAGACCATGGACTTCCACCTGGTCGTTACAGGTAATTTTTCTTAAGTAATTGCTCAGCATGATGCATAAGTCAGAAGACGGGCTTGGTAAATATTATCAGGGCTAACCACTGGTGGTGACCGTTATGCTTTGTAGCTAAGATTTTCATTGGAAAATTATCCCCATCCAGGAGAATTTTCCTTAGGAATTCTAGTCTGAGTCAGGTTTGATACCACAAGCCTATAATCTCAGCTATACAGAAGGCTAGGGGAGGAAGGTTGTGAGTTCAAGTCCTGCCTTGGTAACTTAGTGAGATCATGTTCAGAATAAAAAAGTAAAAAGAGCTAGATAGAGGCTGGGACTATAGCTCTGTGGTGCTTTCCTTGTGTGTAGGAGATCTTGAGTTTGATCCTGGACGCTGAGAAGGGCTGGGATAGCTCAGTGGTAGAGTATTTGCTTTAAATAGAAAAAAATCTAAGCCTGGTGTGGTGGCGCATGCCTTTAATGCCAACAACTTGGGAGGCAGAGGCAGGCAGATCTCTGTGAGTTCAGGGCCAGTCTGGTCTACAAAGCGAGTTCCAGGACAGCCAGGGTTATACAGGGAGACCTTATCCTTAAGAAAAAATGTTTTTATATAGAAGAATATGCTCACTCCATATAGACCTCTGACTTTTGAGCAGAGATTCTGGGTCCAAGGTAGAAAGCAATTCTGGTGTGACTTTGTCGAAGAAACTTCTGCAGCTTCCCTTCAGCATCGGTGTGTGTAGGAACTAGCCATTTGAGTTCACAGCCTGTAACAGAAGATAATTCACAAATGCACAAAAGAAAAATATTGATAAGATTTTTTTTAAAAAAAGATCTTTGAAATCACTGGTAATTTTTGACTTCTGTCCTGTTACCTGATCAGCAGAGGGAGTGGGGAAACAAGGTTAATCACAGAGCCTTCTCCCTCAGCATTGTGTTCCATTCGCTCAAGCTTATTATCCTCCTGTGATCATGGAGAACCAATGAGATTTGGAGTGTTCTCCTGAGATTTCATTCCCTTTTAAAATATTTCGTTTTGCTTTATGTGTATGAGTGTTTGCCTGAATGCATATGTGTGCCCTATAGGCATGAGTCTCCTTGGGCTTCTTGCTCAGACAAAAAGGAAATTGAAATGCCCGATGCCACAAATGTACACCATTCCTTCATGCACGTTTGCTCTTGGGCAGGTATTCAGGGAGCAGGGAAACAAGCTGAGGCTCCTGCATCCTGCTAGAACATTCTTCACTGTACCTATTCATTGCCAACCTTGCCATTTCCCAGGAAACAAACCAACCTCCTTGCCAAATCCTGCTTGAATGGACTGATGTCACCAGACATCAGTAGTTTCTTTCCTCCCTACACTAGGGAGCCAAGGATACAAAGTCAGTGGCCAATGAGGAGGGGGAGTGGCTATTGGTTGACTGCCCCATCACTGTGGTTACTGGGTTTTTCAGTAATTTGTCCTGCAGAGAAAAACAGTCTGCCTCAGGGCTACGTGATTAAAACCAACAAGTACAACAAAACCCTACCAAAGAGCCTGTGTCCAAAGGGCAGAAGCAATGGAAGGGACACCATCTTGACGCTTGTGGCTTTTTTTTAAACTTTACCCAGCCTTTACAAAAACATGGTACAGTGAGCCACATGTGGTACTATTCTAATTAACTATAAGACCACACTCGGAGACTGAGTGATTATAGCATCCCTCTTGGTTAAGAAAATTGCTAACCAAGAAAGCATAATTGCTCTATGACCATGTTTTTTTTTAAAAAAAAATCACGCAGCTTCTGTGGCAATCAGCAAATTGCCTTTTAGGTGGGCAGAAACTTGTTTTGGATGGAGGTCTGCCAAACCAGCTTGTTTTCTTATTTCTTTTTTCTTTTTTTGCTTTGTTACTTCCCAGGCTGCCCGTTTGCCTTCTAGAGCACATGCGCTCTGCTCTGCTCCTGGTGCTCACTGGGGCTTGATGCCAGATCCCCCACAGGCTCGCCCCTGCTCCGCGGGGGGCCGTTTCTAAAGCACAGTGAGACGCTGGGAATGGCATGAAGCCCTTCACCAGCACAAGAGTTAGCCCACGTGTTAAAAACTGTTTTACCAGAATGGTCTGAGGGAGAGGACCACCAAAACAGGACAAAGGGGGGAGTACAGGCAATTAGACGCGTCACTTCCAACAGGAACTTGAAGTGCAAGGGGAGTCAGTAAGTCAGTCGGTTTGTTTCAGCTTGATTTGTGGAAGGAAAGTTGTGACATGTGGCTTCACAGCTTTCAGTTTGGTGAAAGATATTTCCCATCTGCGACAGTGCTCTGATTTCTTCTCCTAGTCACCTGGTCTTCCCTTCCTCTCTGTCCTGATATGATAGCCTTCCTTGGTGTGCAAGTGGAGGTCTCCAGTAAGGTAATGACTGCAGCGTATCCCAGCGTTGATTAATATAGAGCTGGGGTTTTCTAGAAGGCTCTTCAGGCCACCCTCTACAGAGGGTTGACCCTACCCACACCTTCATGAGAATAATTTTGGGGGAAGAGCTAAGAGAGGGCAGAAGTGAAAGACATTTTGGAGCTGAGGGTGTAGCTCAGTGGTAGAATTTCTGCTTAGCATGTGTTAGGCCCTGGGTTCTAGCCCTAGTATTCCCACACACACACACAAAAATGAGGAATATTTAATCCATTTACCTGCCCCCCAGCTCCCCTCCACAGTTATTTTGAGCAGGAACTGAATATAATTGGAAGAAAATATTTAAAAGATAATTGGGCGGGCCAATAAGATAGCTCAGTGGGTACCCACTGCCAAGCCTGACAACCTGACTTCTGCCCCTGCTTCCCACATGGTAGAGGGAGAGAACTACCTCCCACAAGTCATCCTCCGAACCCCACACATCTACACACAAGTGATTAAGTGTAATACAAATAAGTAAACTTAACATTCAAGTGAGTTTTGCTTCCAAGCTGTCATGGCTGCCGCGGCTCCTTCACTGTTCTTCCTCGTCATTTAGAGAACTGTGGAAATCTTTGCCGAGGTTGGGAAGGCTGATGACTGAAATTCTACTTCCTGACAGACACCAAGCAGCCACTCTCTGTGTCTTGTCTGCCTGGGGCACTAGCACAGTAAGGATGGATGGAACCACTGTGCATGCTGCTCCTTGGGCCCAGCCAGTCTCCTGTCTGTCTTAGCCTAGGGAGCCCTTTCCGCCTTGTCTTCTTGCTCTCCCAGCCTCCTTCCCTCTTTCTTTTTCTGAGAGTCCTCCTAAAAACCTTTGTGCTTTTGAAAAGGTCTTGACTTCAATTCGCTTCTGCTTTCTGTGGCAAAAATAAATAAAGGAAAATAAAGAAAGCACAAAACAGACTGGACGGTCACTTGGGGTGGGGTACTCATATTTCACAAAGGAGTGGGCTCAGAATCTCCCTGTGCCATTTGTTAATTCTGTCATTTTGGGTAAGTAATCTAACCTGTCAAAGACCCCCATTCCTCATCTTTTGGGGTTGTTGCAAAGATTTAACTACAAGAGTGGTGTGTGCAAATATAAGGGCCCATGCTCCTATTACAAACACGTAAGTTAGAAGTTGGCCGCTCTTCCCTGTGTTTGCTTTCCCAACAGACAAAGTTCCAGCTGTCCCAGTAGAGGCGATCATTGCTGCTTGTGTCGTCGTCTTCCTGACTTTGTGTTTTGGGCTGTTTGCTAGGAGAAAAAGAATAATGAAGGTACCTAAGTATTCTAAGTTACTGGGGTGAAAATTCCTCTAAGAGGCCGGGGCTATGGCTCTTGCAGAGACTGTGATGCACATGCGCAAGGCTCCAGCATTTATCCTGTGTGGAGCTTTACAAGAAGAGAAGTACATGTGGACAAAGCTGGGGTGGAAATGCCTATGGTATCATGGGTGGGGGCTTTGGAGTTGGTTTCTCTTCCTTTTAAATTTCTCCTGCCCAGTGCGGCAGTGCACACCTGTCTTCCCAGTGCTGGAGAGGTAGGAAGCAGGAAGATCTTGAATTTAAGTCCAACCAGGACTACATAGCCAAATCTTGTCTCAAAAACAAAAGCCCCAATCAATAACTTCCCCTTTCATTGTTGCTATGGTGCCCCTGGTACAATAAATAAAAACAGGGAGGAACAGATGCCTGCATTCTCTGCTCCTGAATACAGCCACATGCTCTGTAGCTGTGGGCTGGAGTTTAAGCCGTCCAACGGTTGGCATTGCTGTTTACCGTGGTTCAGACTATATGTGCATGATTAGGTTAATGCCATGCATTTGACTCTGCCAGATCACTCAGGGCCAAAGAGGGCACACATGTGGCAGAAAACCTTTAAAGAGAGACAGAATGCCCTAGGCTGAATTCATCAGTCAGCAAGTCATTCTTCATGCAACAGTAACTAGATCTGATTCAGGGCAACAGTGTTTCCCAAGAGAAATTTGCCCCACCCTCTATTCCAATCCAAAACATTTTTCCAAAGAAAGAAAGGGAGGGAGGGAGGGAAGAAGAGAGGGAGGAGGAAAAGAGAAAGAGGGGGGAGGGAGGGAGGAAGGAAGGGAAGGAGAGAGAGAGAGAGAGAGAGAGAGATTTTGCTTAGCAAGGCGTGGGATCCAGCTCGATCTCCAGCACTGTAATCAGACAAGGGCAAACCCTGTATAACAGACTGCAGAAGACACAGCTATTGTCATTTCTGCCACAGTACTCCAATCTCCCACTAGAACACCCTTTCTGGTTTTATAAGAGCACCAGAATGTGGGTAACAGGAGAATTTCACACTCAACCCTCTCCATCAAACTTTATTTTGCGTGTGAGACAAATGAAGGGCAGCAGCACCCCCCAAACTGTCCAAGGGTAGAACAGGGAGTGTACGAAAGCTCTTCCTCAAGGTCCCACAAGTTCAGTGTGAACATGAAGAGGAACTGCAGGGAACAGACTACATGAACAACCCTTTTGCGCCTAGCCGAACTCACTGGGATATTTTTCTTAGACAAATAATGCTGTTAGGATTATGACATTTTAACAAAACAAACAAACAAACAAAACCCCTGCAGGATATTTGAAATTACCTATGTTTTAGAGTCATGAAATTTTAGAGTAAGCCCTATATCACACTGTTGGGTCTCTTTACTGAAAGGTGTTAGGCATACATCCTCCTACATCAGTGAACCCATTTAGGAGAGTCTGAGAGACAGGTATGGCTTATGCCTTTAACCACAACCCCAGTGGGTAAAACAGAGGATCATTTCAAGTTCAAGAACAGTCTGGTTTACATAGCCAGTTGCAGGTCAGCCAGAGATAGAAAGTCCCTGTCTCAAAGTAGAATGAACTCTCCAAAGTCTACAGTCTAAAATGTCAGTATTATCAAATGTCTGTCTACACAGACCATGTCACCATCTCCAGCTGCAAATACTTTGACATATATAAACATCACATTTCCAATTAATTTTTTTAAGTGAAACCAGATTTGGTATACGTGACTAGTTGAAAAGATGAGCCCATGCAATGTAGTCCTGTCCCATAGCTCAGTGACTGAGCAGGCCTGAGGATGCTAGTGGTTGGAGTTTTTCTCAGAGATTTCTCACAGAAAGCATTTGAAGCAGGCCTTCCAAACCACAGGCCCTGCTTACAGATCCCAGCTTGTCACCTGTTTATGAGAGGTCTGTGGTCTAAAAATGTTTTTTTATTTTTTTATATATTTTAAGAATAAATTCCATGTCACATGGAATGTGTAGGAAATTAAAATTCCAGTGTCCACAGTGAGGCTTCCCAACAGCACAGCCGCACTGTGCAAGCTATATATCTAAGNACAAAAAACAACAAAAAACCTTTGCCCTTAAAAAAAAATAGAATCTGCCAACCCTTGAATCACCACTTTCACAAGAGAAATAAAACATCAGAGACAAAACCCTCTTGCCACATATTCAGGTATTCCATAGTCTGTGGGCAATGACCACAGTGGGATTAGAGTTGCCAGTGGGAACCAAAGACGTGGAATTACAATTGTAATTGTAATCACAATCACTAAGAAATGGATGGATTTTGCAAAATGAGGAGAACATTAGAAGGTAGCTTCTAGAAGGAAAGAAAATGGACAATATGAAAATAAAAGGAAAAATGTCCTTATAATATAAATCTATGCTTATATGGCACAGTAAATTTTACTTACAATTTTTTAATTGACTTAAAGTATTTTAGTAAGAATTAGAGAATGAAGCAGTTCTCACCAGCTGCCGAGCAGGTGAGTGACCCACCTGCCAACTGGACTGCTACCACTCACTGGATTCTGTTCTTCCAAGACCCACTCTGCTGTCCAACCCTACCCACCTCAACATCCTCCCCATGGCCAGCCCATTCCCACAATTCCAGCAGACTCCATAGGCCTAGATCAGTCAGAAGAACAGCAATCCCTCCACTGGGCTCCATATTCTGGTCTACAATTCTGGAAGAAGACTTCATCCTTACAGGTGGCCGGTCTGGATCTAGGCACCCAAGGCCCCACAAACATCAGCAGAGATATTGGACATGAAGACTAGATGAATCCTTGGTCACTTAGGCCAGAAGACAAGAGGGAACAGAAAGCAAAGGAACAAAACACCCATCCAACAAAGACAAATGCAGGAATCAGTACCTAGACCTGTAATCATCCCAAATCCAGATGCCTAAACGCCAGTGTAAGAACACAATCAACAACAGAAAGAACAATATGGAGCAACCAAAATCCAGTGACCATAGACAGCAAGATCTGAGCATTTCAATGCAGCTAGAGCACAAGAAAACAACCTTAAAAATAACTTTATGAAGATGATAGAGACCCTTAAAGAGGAAATGAAAAACACCCTTAAAGAAATCAAGGAAAAGCCAAAAAATCAGAGAAATTAATAAATCCTTTATTAATTTCAAGAAAGCCAAGGAAAAGCAATCCAACAGGTGAAGAAAATGGGTCAAGACCTGAAAATTGAAACAGAAGTAATAAGGAAAACACAAACTGAGGGAATTCTGGAAATGAAGTCTGGGTAAGCAAATAGGAACTATAGATGCAGGCATCACCCGCAGAATAAAAGAGATGGAACAGAGAATCTCAGGGCTTGAAGATATGATAGAAAAAAATAAATTCACTGATCAAAGAAAATATTAAATCTAAAAGATTCCTAACACAAAACATCCAGAATTTGGGGGACACCATAAGAAGACCAAACCTAAGAATAATAAGAATAGAAAGAGAAGAATCCTAAGGCACAGAAAATATAGTCCACAAAATCATAGAAAAGAATTTTCCCAAGGTAAAGAAAGACATGCTTATACAGGTACAAGAATCCTACAGAACTCCAAATAGACTAGACCAGAACAAAAACCCCCTCACAACACAACCAAAACATTAGAAACACAAAGAAAAAACAAGAATATTAAAAGCTGCAAAGGAAAAGGCCAAGTAATAGATAAAGGCAGACTGATCAGAATTATATCCAACTTCTCAATGGAGATTCTAAAAGCCAGAAGGGCCAGGCCAGGTGTCTTGCAGACACTAAGAGTCCACTGATGCCAGTCCAGACTACTATACCCAGTAAACTTTTCAATCATTGTGGATGGAGAAAAGATATTTCATGACAAAGCCACATACCAAAGTTAAATCAAGACCAGATAAACAATTTAAATAGACATTTAACTCCTAAGGAATAGAAGTAGTAATTAAAAGTCTCCCAAGTAAAATAAATAAATAAA
>LOJH01018511.1:0-21713 GCA_001685095.1 Ellobius talpinus
GAGGTGGAAATTTTTTAATAATAATAATAAAAAAATAAAAAATGGAAAAAAAATAAAAATAAAAATTCTGAATGAGTTGGGATATGAAGAAAATAATTAGATTCATTAAATGACTTGTTATTAAAATCAAACCTAAACTAGTATGAGTATTGAGAACTATGTCAGCCAAATATTAATATAGCCATTCTTTCATTTTATTAGAAACTAGAAGTGAACCACTTTTCAGATAATAGGCTATTTTTATTTCAATGTAATACCTTTGAGTTTAAAAAGTCCATCAACCTTTAGTGTCTGGAATATTTATCACTGTGATAGATATTTTTAGAATTGTTGACAATTACATGCTGATTTAGAGATGTAAACATAATTTAAATGTAAATAAACCTAAAGTCTAAAAATTATTTTCTACTTATGTGTGAATTGATTTTTTTCTAAATTTATTATTATTATGTGATATGTGTGCACTGTGTGTGGTCTACATGTAGAATTAGAGGACAATTTGTGGAGTCTGAGGGTCAAACTAAGGTCACCAGGCTAGTGCAGCAAGGGTTTCCCCACTGAGCCTCTTGCCAGTCCCCGTGCTTGTCCTTTAGCCTCACATTCTGTTAGTTCTATTAAGAGAACATAAATTTAAAATATTTTTATTTTAATTGTGTGTCTGTGTGTGAAGTACAATGCCTGTTGAGGTCAGGAGGGGCACCAGATCCTCTGGAGCTGGAGTTACAGGGGTTTGTAAGACACTTGGCATAGGTGTTAGGAACTGGAGGTCTTCAGCAAGAGAAGCAATTGCTCTTACATGTTGAGTCATCTTTCCAGCCTCAGAAAATAAGCATTTTGTTGGACAAGATAGAACTTAGTATTTTAACCAGTTTAGAGTACTATGGACCACATGGGGACCAGGCATATGGAAAGAAATGGAACAGTGTACAAACTGTTTGTAAATAAGAATTACAATTCTAAAACTTATTTTGACATATACTAATAAGACCCTGGTAGTTACCTACCCATGTCACAGTGATGATGTAATAAATCTTTAAGCTCAGGTGCTATCTAGACTTTTATACTATATATGTATTTTATACTATATATGGTATTGTTCTTTTCTGTCTTGATTTTTGTCTTGACAATATTATCTAATAAATGCGTTGATGTGCTTCATTCTACAGGATCAAAATAGTCATAAACATTTTTAATAAATGTTGGTACTTTCCCAGCTTTTGCATTTCTTCAGATTCCAGGCTCATAGGTTAATTTTTGATGAGTATCATGAGCCAGTTTGAGCCATGGGCTCCAAGAAAGCACAGATGAGCTACAGCACTTTTGAATGATGCTCTTTTCTTTGCGTCTTGCATGGTATGCTCCATCTTTCCTAATTACCACTGTTGGCTGCACTTCTGATGAGAGCCTGAAGTCATAGATGTGGGCTGAATGGGTGTGCAATTGTGAGAGGGAAACACAGGGAAGCCACATTGAAAAGAGGTGAGAAAGAGGCAGAATAAAACACAGTCACATACCGGAGAGAGACGCAAAGTCACAGAGACATGAATATACATCACGACAGAACTTGATTTCTTCTTCAGAGCCTTATGGCTCTTTTATTTCTATTCCATTTGCATTGGTAGACCTTTTCTTAAAAGTATTCCATATGGAATCTTAAGCCCTTAGGCTTCTTTTTCTATGTGTATCGTCCTGACCATGAACTCTGCTTCATTATGTGCTACTTCAAATAGAGTATGTTTCAAACATATAAGCTGTGTGTGTGTGTGAGAGAGAGATCATCTCACTCTCTCACACACACATATGTACCTGCAAAAACCTACATTCATATATGTATAAAAATATAACACTAGATTTTTTTCTTGTGTCCTATGCAAATGTGGTGCTGTGGAAATGCTGTAAGTCACATGCTAGTCCATAGTTAGTCTCCAGCAACGAAGATGTGAGCTTGAGGATGAACAAGAGAATCAAGTTTTATGAACGCATCACCTCTTCACTTTCACTGCTAGTGTTCTAAGAGCACTGGGTGAGCCATACAGAAAAGGAGGGCACAGTGCCCTGAATCCCATCTGCCTGTTTTGTCATAGTTCACACAGCATTCTGTTAAGCTCAAGTTTACATCCAACATGGGCTTACTCATTCCATTCAATTTTCACAAGTTATGTAGAGATTCTTTTTTCTGTAACTTTATGGAGAGGGGAGGTATGTGCCAGTTTTCATTGCTGTAAATGAGAAGGGGAAGCTGAGTCCTGGGGAAGTTAGGTTGATTCCCTGCTGGTGGAATTCGAAGCTGGTCTAACTCTACAGCCAGAATCATCATGACTATCTACAGTAATTGCCAATAAGTTATGTTCTGACCCCTCCCCAAGTAAGTTCCTATAAGAATCCAGAGGATGGTTAGAAGTGCTTAGGGCCTGTGCCTTTAGGGGATACAACAAAGGGAGTGTGGAGAAAAATGAATTAAAATTTATTATTTCTCACAGTGCTAGGACAACACTTGGGGTTGTGGAAAAGTGCAGCTGGCAGGCAGTGAGGACTCGGCTGTCTGCTGCTTATCCCTTGGTTTGATAGCTTTCTCCTTATCTGTCTGAAAAAGAGGGCATGCAATTTACAAATGTAAAGAGGTTTTCTCACTTAAGGGAGTTTGGAAGTCCTAAAGAGGATTTTGAAAGATGTAGAAAGTATAGAAATCCTTAACTGATAAAATTTAATTCAATCATCAGGTACAGTTTCAATCATAAAATCAACTAATGAAGATTCAGCAACAGCAGCCCATTTTTTCCCTTCAGACAGACTGCTCTAGTTTCATTTTTGTTATGGTGCAAAATATCCTGGCAAAAAACAACCTATGAATGAAAAGGTTTGTTTGGCTCACAATTATAGGCTATAGCCAATTATTGCAAGGAAGTCAAGGCAGCAACTTAAGCATCACATCTGCAGCTAAGAGCAGAGAGTATAAATGCATGCATCCTTGTTTGCTTGTCTGATCTAATTAGATTTCTCCTCTTTTATACTGTTCAACGCACTGCCTAGGGAATGGTACCACCCAAAATGGGCTGAGTCTTCCTACTTCTGTTAATGATCAAGAGAGCCCTTCCCTCCCCTGACATGGCCCATGGGCAAATTCAACTAGTCATTTCCTCGCCAAGACTTTCTTTCCTGATGATTCTAGATTGGGACAAAGTAACAATTAAAACTAACCAACAACCAGATGAACTGAAATAAAAATTATAACACTGGCACTTGATTCCCCAGAACCTTTTAGGAAACAAAGCACGGGGCTTCTGTTGCTGAAGATCTTCAAGCAGAGAGAGAAACTGGTTGCCGGGCTCACGGGCTAATGACAGAGTCACATTAGTGAGCCAAAGAGCCTCCACATTCCCTGGGTCCATGAGAACAATTTATTTACATACATTAGAATCTTGCATGTGGTACTGAGAATAATTAAAACCCATTACAATTTCTACTCACTCCCTTCAGCATCAATCAATTTGCTTCAGTATAACTCACTGGTGATCTGTTTTCAGTTAGAGGTGCCTGAGAATGCTTTGGTGAAGAATGTTGCACACAGTTCCATCTAATTCATGAAACTGTTTCACTATTCAGAGAGAAATGACCCCAATTAAGCTTTCTGTCAGTCAAATAAATGATCACCTGCAAGCTTCAGATGTTGCCAATGTTCCATGGGGTAGCTGCTACTATGGAAAGTATGTTGTAAAAACCAGTAAAACAGAGGTTTTCATATTTAACAAGCATAACGGATGAAAATCTCAGTTTACAGTTTGTATATTTTTCTTTCCCGGCTCCAAGAACCTTACTATCATTGTTTCATTCTATTCCATTGACTTTGGCAATTCCATTGATAGCAAAGGGAAATAAAGGCTGAATTCAAATTCATTTACTTTTTTTTCGATAAAGGTTCATTGGAGGGTATGGTAACTAACACATAATTTGTGATTTGTAGTGAAAAAAAGTGAATACAGTTTCTTTTTACAAAGAAAACATCTGAGCATTTTTCAGGGGCTATGGATACTAGAGGCAGACTGTACAGGGATCCCTATCAATTCTGCCTACCAATGGCATCTGTCGTTTGTGTGCCTCAGTTTGTTCATTCTTAACTATAATCACTGCCAAGTGCAGAGAAGCATGCTTATGACCTTGGCATTTGGGAGGCTGATGCAGGAGGATTGCTGTGAGTTTGAAGCTAATCTGGTCTACAAGGAAAGATCCTCCAGGAAAAACACTAAAAATTAATAAAATAAAATCACAACACACAATCTACTATAAACTCTCAATTGTTCCATCTATGGGAAGGGACTGCAGCCATGACTGGTAAGCAGTGTGCTCTTTAATCTTAGCTATTATAATATCTACATGGAGTTATATTGTTTCACAATGGATTAGGAACTTTAGCAGCAACTTGATAATCATGCCAAAGTAAATCACTGAGCAGAAGCATAGTGGAATATACACAGGACACATGTAGTGAGATGCAGTGAAAATGCCATCATAGTTCTCAGAGCACAGATATTAGAATTGATTTATGCCTTGTATTGTTCCTTTAAGACCATTTTTAAAGGCTATAAAACTTAGTTAGAAGTATATGTGGCTAAAAAGTGATTTAGGGCCTGGAGAGACAGTTCAGTCAGTAATGTGCTTGCTGTGTAAGCTAGAGGACCTGTGTTTGGGTCCCCAGCACCCATGTGAAAAGCTGGACATGATGCCATGCACCTGCAATCCTAGTGCCTGCTGGGGAGGTGGAGTAAGTGGAAGCTGTCCCACCTAGTCTAATAGATAAGCTCCAGATCAGCGAGAGTCCTTACCTCAAAAAACAAGTTGGAGAGTGATGGAGGAATACACCTGACTTCAATTTCTGGCTTCATATGTGTGCATGCATGTACAAAACACATAAACATGCACCAACACACACATATGAGTACGATGATCACATGATGGTATATTGTATGCAAGCTATTGTTTATGGTATTTTTCATACATATATTTGATTTGTCTACAAATACATATGAAGAACTGTTAATATAAATATGACAAACAGACCAAGAAAAACAGCAGAGAAAGCATTTCAACTGAGACATCACCAAAGAATAACTGCAGATAGCTCACAGACCATCAGTTCTTACAGATATGAAGTGAAAACAGCAGATATCACTGATCATTAGAACAAATGAAAATTAAAAAGTACCAAACACAACAATTTTTTCAGGGGTAGGAAAAACAGAAACCCCCCTTAACTATTGGGAATTAAAAATGCTTTAGCCTTCGGAAAACAGTTTGACAGCTTCCTAAGATGTTAAACAGGAATATACACTTGACATAAACAATCTGCTTCTTGGCTTTAAGTCAAATACGAGACGTGACATCATTTTCCCATATACAGACATGGACATGCTTGTCCATAGAAGATTTATTTCATCAATCTCACTCTGGAAATGAGTCAAACTTCTGTCAAAGTGACTGGGGAAACACATCAGTGTATAGTAGTAATAGAATTGGTAGAAATCAGCACAAAGGAATAATACACTGTCAATACCTACAGAAGTACGAATGTCTCCAGGAAATTATGCTTGCAAGGAATAAGATAACAAACATTTGGTCTAAATTATGCTTGATAGGAATAATATAACGAACATTTGGTCTAAGTCCATTTTTATTACATTCTAGAGAATTCTATAAGCGTACAGAAAGCCTATCAGTGGATGCCTGAGAATGGGAAACCAGGTGAAAGGCAGATGGCAGGGACCGTGGAGGGTGACAAAGCTTTACAAACTCAGGGCTTGTTGCCTGCCTTGCTTATGTTGATGGCACGTCTATGCAAATGTCAAAACTTCTGATTATTCTTTAATATATGGCTTTATAGCATGTTACTTATTTCCATTAAAGCTGGAAAAAAGTCATCATTTGTGTGTTTCAGTTGGATTCTCTAAGAGAATTGATTCCAGACAGCAGTAACATGCTTAACCTATTTGGTGAAGTTACAATTCTCAGAGCAAAGGTTATACCTAACAGCTTAATGTTTGAAGCCTCTATCCTGCTAAAACCCACCATACTTCTCTAGAGTAGAGCAAAGGAAATTCCAACTGTTGATTTTCTAATGTTTCAATATATGTTGGGGACATGTTGCTGTCATTGTCCTTTGGTGGCATTTGCAGGATGGTGTTCTGAGCTACAAAATGCTCTAAAAATACTAACCCAAGGCTTACTGTTTCATTGTTTGGGCAAGCATAGCTATGATGCTTCTTTATGTGAAAGTGTGCATGCTGCTGACTTTAGACACAGAAAATCTAAATAGACGGAAACAGCTAGGTAGAAACATACCCACAAACAAGAATTTTTGTCTGAATAGCTCTTTTCAGAAACTCTATTCATTAAATCCAACAAAAGTCTAGTTAGATAATAAGTACACTGGATCATTTTCAAAATCAGAATCTCCTATGAACAATGAGGAGGGATATGGGTGAGGCAATAAAGTTCTCAGATGGCAGAACACTTGGGTTGTATCCTGTGTGTGCAGGGATGCTCGCTACGAAGTCTTAGATGACAAGAAAGGAGCCCTGTTCTGTTGTAGTTAAATGATTTTAAAATTAAGAGAGAAACTTTAAAATTTGTCCTTAATATGATATTTGATAATGGCAATGAGTTCATTTAATTTTATTTATTGCAATTCTGGTAGAAGCCTATGAAATAAAAATATTTATACCCTCATAAAATATGGGTGCACTCTTGTTTACTAGTGAATATTTAGGTGTTTCTGCTAGTGAAAAGTGGCCTTCCTTTAAAAATACATAAACTGAAGCTGGGTGTAGTGATGCATGCCTGCAGTCCTTGTACATGGGAGCTGGAGGAAGAAGCATCACAAATTCAGGTCCAGCCTCAGTTATATAGTGAGTAATGAGTGTGAGGTCAGCCTTGGCTACATGAGACCCTGAGACAAACAAACATACAAACAAACACATGGCCCTACAAATCAAAATGATACGTGTAAGAAAAGCCTAGTGAACACATTTCTTAATTTATACCCAAACTAACGATTGCATATGTATCTAACAATCAAAAAACAACAAACAAAAATACAGAACTAAATAGAATGAACAATTTAAAATTTTGAGTAGAAGCAAAATAATGCAGTTATTTCCTCTTATTTCCTGCCAACAAACCCCGTGGATACCCCAAATCACTAACAGCAACAGAGGGATGGGTGAGAATACTACCATCACACTGATGTTTCCACTACTCAAACAGCATGCAACTTAAAATTTATACATTATTTCTAGAATTTTCCATTTAATGTATTTAGATTGTGCTTGACTATGGGATGATTGAAACTGCAGGGAACAAATTAAGACGGAGAGAGGATTATTGTATTTCAAAGAACCCAAGGTAAGTCTCACTTAGCTCTTCAGTCTTGCTCCAATCCCCCACCCCATTTCACTGGAGATTCTTGGTATTTCCTGCACTCCATCTTCTATAATTTCTCAGGGTTTCCAGACTCCTGCAACTGACAGCATCACTTTCATGTTAACATCTCTCTTATTCTGTGGAGATGTGTTTAGTTTTACATTCACACAGCAGTCTGGCAGAGTAAAGACATACAATTCTCTGAACTTTACTTTTATGGTTTGTAAAATGTAAACAGTATTTCATTCCTCCTAGCTTTGTTGTGAAGAATAAAGACACAGATGTAACTTTTCTTTCTCTCTTCCTTTGCTTCCTGTGCTGGGGATTGATCCAGGTCCTCATATACCTCGGCAAGTGGATGAGCTACAACTCCAGCCCAAAGTGCTTCTGAAATACGTATCTCCTTAGCTCACTATGAGGCATTTCATTGGTTTTCTCCACAAAGAGAAAGGGTTAAAACATCAGACCTTTGTATTCTGTCTTGTTCTTTTCTGAACATCACAAATAGTGAAACCAGGTTTTAAAAATGGTATAGTTGACTTGTACATAAAAAAATACATCCATGGTGTAGTAGGTTGGGGTAGTTTTCAGGTCAAGAAATAAATTCCAAAATTAATTTGCACTGCACATGCAATGGAAGGGTTGATTTAAAATAGGCCTTTTAAAGGTTTAGTTCTTCACATTAATGGCATTCCGGGGAGACAAACAATGTAAATGTACAAAGATTTATCAGTTCTCTGAGAAGGAAAAAAATTGAGCCAGTTCCCCTCCCCCAACATTCCAAATTCTTGAAGAAATGGAAGACTCTTTAATTTCAGTCTCCTATATGTTTTTATTCCCTAGAAACATACAAAGAATACAGGCAGCTTGTTGAGTAAGAAGATGCCTACATATTTAGAGTTTGACATGTTTTTAATTTTAAAAGTAAGTTACCTCATTCAGTTACCATAACCCAGACGAACTCTGAGCAGCTTGAGTGTACTGTTTGCTCACGGCAGTCTCATGAAGAGATTGTCGTCATCGTCATCATCATCTTTATGTGGAAGAGGATGGCGCCCACCCACAGGGAACAAAAGAATTTGCTCCAGGAAAGAACATGATTCGCACCTTTGGGAATTCTCTGTGTTAGCTTCACAGGAAACAGCTGGGTTTTCCTCGATTTTGGGGTCTGTCCCTTGCAATGTGATACATCATGAGGGCTCTGAGAAGGCTCAATGCACAGACTGAGAGGGAGAAGGTGGCTGGACAGAAATAATTCAGAAATATTATAAATGTCATTGGTTTTCATTTGTTTGTTTGTTTTCCTATTTAAAACACTGAAAGAACTGGGGATGTCCTTAAGGCTCCAGGTGTACCTTTGGAAGCTGATACCATGGTGACCTTGAAGGACCTTCACAATTAATTCATTTGTATGATACTTTTAGGTTTGATAAATGACTAAATAAAAAAAATAATTCTCTCAAGTGGTTCTCATGCTTGTAATAAATTGAGCTTATAAAAAACCATCAGCCTTAGGCTATCTCAAGTATTCTAATGGAGAATATAAATAGTAAAAATCTGCTGGAAATGCCAACTTTAATTGAATGAAATGATTAATCAGAACCATTTCACTAGGAAACATCTTCTTAAAATTGTATCTATAAGTTATCACACATGCAAAGATTCTCACTGGAAAGAAAAATGCTAATATAGGTGTTTTAGAGTTTTTTGTGTGCCTTGTTCTACATCTTTTTAGAGATGACAGGTAATTATTTTCTCAGGTATGTGTGTACACACACACACCACACATACATACACACACATATATGTATATGTGTGTATATGTATATATGTATGTCTCTATATATAAGACTGGACTTTCTTCAGGCCCATTACTTTGGCTTGAGATCTCTTGGGAGTTTTGGCCAGTGACCTGAGGAGGTACAACAGCATCCATTAAATGACTACATACTGATGTGGGAGTCCCCTCTGTGTGCTGTGATTACATCAATGAATAAAGAAACTGCCTTGGCCTGTTGATAGGGGAGAACTTAGGTAGGCGGGGAGGACTGGACTGAATGCTGGGAGAAAGAAGGGCAGAGTCAGGAGATGCAATGGATCCACTGCCAGCGATAGATGTGCTGAAACTTTACTGGTAGGTGGTGGCCTCGTGGTGATATGCAGATTAATAGAAATGGGTTAAATTAATATGTAAGAGTTAGCCNAGGTAGGCGGGGAGGACTGGACTGAATGCTGGGAGAAAGAAGGGCAGAGTCAGGAGATGCAATGGATCCACTGCCAGCGATAGATGTGCTGAAACTTTACTGGTAGGTGGTGGCCTCGTGGTGATATGCAGATTAATAGAAATGGGTTAAATTAATATGTAAGAGTTAGCCAATAAGAAGCTAGAGCTAATAGGCCAAGCAGCGATTTAATTATTACAGTTTCTGTGTGATTATTTCTGTTCTGAGTGGCCGGGATGAACAAGTGGTTCCTTGCAACAATATACCACAAATAGAATGAAGAGGGAAGAAGTTATGTGGCCCATAACCATGAACTCATTTATGAGCTTTATCTCCCTTTTTCTTCCAATTAAAGAAGCTCAGAAAGAGGTTTCATTGAATTTCAAATTTACATAGCTTTTAAGATATGCAAACGTATATCTGATCTGGGGGAGAGGGGAGATATGACGGTAGGAGGAAGGGAATGGAGGGGAAGATGCTGTTGGGATGTATGGTATAAGAGAAGAATAAATGAAAACAAAAACAAACACAAACAAACAAAGATATGCAAATGTTGACTTTAGTCACCTGCACAAGACTGACATCAAACCCAGTCCCTTGTTATTTCATCACCAACAGAGAAGGGCTCCAGAGACCTCCCCAGCCCCAGTGAACTATCAGTTAATGGCTGCTGGGAGACAGGATGCTACTGTCCTCAGTGGTAGCCAGTAGTAAGGCACTCATGCTCCATTAAAGAATCCTTCAGCCACACAAGTGACTCTAATTAAACTCAGTGGGACACACACACAGACACACACTCACATATACAAATACACACACACAAACACTGACACATATACACACAAACACATACACACATACATACACACACATACAAACATACATACAAACACACATACAGAGGACATGAATTAGGATGGAACATGTTAGGAAGAAGGGCTTCAGAGGGGGTGGATGAGAGAGTAAGGGGGTGAAAATGACAATTCATTTTATATATATATGCATGAAATTGTCAAAAAATCAAAAATGAGATATGCAAATTCCTCAGGCCTCACAGCTTTGAAATTCACAGTAATTCGTACACATTTTCTGGTCTGTATCACACATACAAATACTAAAAATGTTAGTGACTGAATTTTGAGCATTTCTTGGGGGTTCTTCCTGCTTCCTCTCCCAAGAAGTAATTCAACATTTAAATAACATTGTAAGATATATGACTTATAATTTCCTAAAAGTAATAATTCATTTTTTCTTAAAATCATAGCCATTAAATAAGGCATATTGCTTAAAAATGAAGAGAATCTCTCTGAAATAACCCAAATAATTAGTGATTACTAAAGTAAAATAGAAGTAACTTATTCTTAAAGAAATATCAGAGGCAGTGTAATACTCTCTGAAAGGACATACATTGAACGACATCAGCTGACAGTTCTCCCCCTCAGTGGTCCCATGTTTCAGAAGAAAGACACCTGCAGGTCTAAATCCTGAGACTAAGGGAACAATAAGAGTGTTGGGTTCTTATGTGAGTTAGATCAGATGTGAGCTACCTAGGGATCTTATCTCTCTTGAATTATTGGCACACCACAGAACATGGTATCCACACCTTCTTAGAAGATAGCTCCCATACAAACAGAGTCAAGACAGATTCACAGTGCTCTAGACTTAGGTCTTAGAGAAGCATGTGTTATGTCTGCCAGTGATTGCAGAGAGTCTTCTTCTCATGTCAGTCTCGAGCTTAAAAATAGAAAGAAAGAAAGAAAGAAAGAAAGGAAAGAAGAAAGAAAGAAAGAAAGAAAATGTGTTCACAAATGCATCTTGCCCAGGAAGTTGGAAAGTGGGCAGGGAAATAAGATGGAGGGATGAATACAACAAAAAGCGTGGTAATAAAAGCTCAAGCCACATTTAGAAAACTGTTCCTTTAACACTTCCGGTGTCAATGGAAAAAATAATCCAGTTTAAAACTTTGCAGATAACTTAAGAGTTTTCTAAATCATGTATTTTAAAATTAAACTTGAAGCTTAATTAATACTACTTTAAAATGGTAAAAAAATAATCACCACTTCTCACAGAACCCAAAAATGTAGGCATGAATGTCAAAATCTAAAACCAGAAAGATGGGGGGGGTATTTAAAGTCTAGGAGATGGAGCAACGAGAAAAAGTGCAGTGCAGGCCTGTCCACCTGAGTGCAAGACCTGAAACCCATGATGGAAAGAGAATCCTCTGACCTTCACATATCATGCATGCATCTACATCCCCACGTGAGCATACATGCCTAAACACACATACACACACAAGTTGTTCAAGTCAAGGAGAAAGAATTTGCAAAAAGAAAGCAACTTTTGAAAGAGTGCATTTAGGTTTTTAAATTTATATTTTATGAATAATTGTCATTTTTCCTAGTACATGAGCAAACCCTTTGTAGTTTCTATATATTTTAATCTTTGATTGCATGTATAAAGCTTTGTCAGACTACCAAAGAAAATAAAATAGAATTCAGGCTATAATTTACTCTTTCAAGAGGTAAATAACTAAACTATAGGACATTATTTATGTATATAATACTCACTTTAAGTGGAACAGAATGCAAAATTATTTTATTATGATACGTATCAATCATTCCTATGAACTGCTCATAATGTATCAATCAATAAGTGTGCACTCATGACTCAGTTTACCAATATCTTTCAAGTCCTCCAGGATCTTTTCAGAGACCACTTATATTAGGCTAATTTTCATGAGATGTTCAGCATATCTGCTCCAGTGAAGCAGAGAGCATCAGTTTATAGAGCCAGATGCAAAACAAATAGATAACAGACAATATTGAAATCTTTTGGAATAAAATAATAAAACCTAAGTTTTCTTCCTTTGATGGACAGGTTTCCTTACACACTTCCTTCCAAAGGTTGAGACTCAACAGTATTCCCAGGTGAGAATGTGGGGAAGGCCAATCATTAGCATGACCCTGTGTTGCCAAGGCAACAGGGAACCTGTGATTCTGCCTGCTACTGATGGAATTCGTGAATGCACCTGTTCAGAAAACTTTGTTATTCTTGAAATTGCTTTGTCTAGTCATTATTAATTAAAAGGGTTCCTAAAAAGAACTTAAGATGAAAACATGTACATGTGTGTTAATATGATTGAACTACATGTGTATTAATGAGTGAACTGTACAGTAAGACATAGTGGACATGGCTAATTTTGTATTATGTAATTTTTTGCTAAAATTAAAAATTTTAATTTTAATAAAATTCTTTAATAAATTTATTAAAGAAATTTATTAAATTTATTAAAGAAAATAATAAAGAAAATACTAAAAGCTTAAGCCACATGATTCTCATTTTTCAATACTAGATGACAGTTCTTTTTACTTTATTGCAAATAACTTTTAAAGATTAAAACTTTTCTATAGATGTTTATTAAAGTCCTTCTGGTCTCTGCAGACACTACTGATTTGTTTTGTAAGTAATTGCTTACACACAGAACTTAATTAAACACACACATATGTATTTATATAAAGCATATATATATATGCCTGATATTTAAAATGCTTCTTTGCATATATGGGTGTGCATCTGGTTTATGAAAGCATGCTTCTGTGCATGCACACACACACACGCACACACACTCACGCACACACACACATACCTGTGGAGTACAGAGGTCAACCTTGGGTGTCTCTCTCAATAGCTCCCCACCTTGATTTTTGAGATACTGTCTATCATTGAATTGTGATCCCGCCAACTTTTCTAGACTGAGCAGCCAGCTGGCCATCCAGTCCTCCTGTCTCTGTCTTTACAGTTCTGAGTTACAAGTGCCACCATACCTGGCTATTCATGCATGTTCTACATGGTTGTGTAGCAAGTACTTCACTGATGAGCTATCCACTCAACCTGGCACTTCTATTTACTGAATTCAGAATGGACTTCTACAATGTTTGCTTTCTTCCACATAAGTGTATCGACATTGAAAATGCTATGTTAACCTGACATTTCTTACTTCTGGGTCTTTAATTTTATTTAAAAATTCATGATCTTTAATGAATTACTCTCTCGTAATGATGCTCCACATTGTATAGGTTTGTTATTAGATGGATTTTTACTAGTTAGAAGTAAATCCTTCGAATAAAAGTTTGAAAGTGGGTAAAATATGTGCTACACAAGTAAGATGACCTAAGATGCCCAGAACATACTGAAAGCTGAGCATGGTAGCAGGCATCTGTAATCGCAATACTCCTCAGGAGAGATGGAAGGCAGACACAGGAGAGTCTTCAGGAGCTTTGTGGGTTGGACATGCTGGTACACACAGTAACAGACAAGAGGCCTTGCCTCAAAGAAGGTGGAAGGTGGAAGGCAAATACCAACACCTACAGTTGTCCTCTACATGAGTGCACAGACACACACACACACACACACACACACACACACACACTGTCTAAATAAACAGGAACAGCTTACTGTCAAGATGGACAAGCAGCAAGTAACAGTGCATAGGAGAAAGGAGCACAGATACTTTCAACTGAAGCCAGATGTGGAGTGGAAGCCCCTGCTGCTGCACACGCAGAAGGGATTGGATAGTATGTGAGAGAGTACAGAAACAGAAAACATGACAAAGCATAAAAATGTATAAGTAGACAGTCAGGACCAGTCAGAGACTCTCTTCCTCCACCCGCCATCCCCCCCTCTGTGCGTATGTGTGTGTATCTATTATTTGTTATCTACTGGGTACCCTCTGTATCAGTATATAGAACCATCACAAGAAGAATACAAGATAGGTATTTTCCCGCATTTAAAAAATACTAAGACTTTTTAAATGTTCCTCATCCTAAGACTCAGAATCCAAGTGATTTGTGTTGTGTCACACAAAGGACTCTTATACTATAACTGGCTTTGAACTGTACATCTGTGATATGTAGTTTTCTCTCACTTACCTTCCTTTTATTTGACTATGACTTTATTCTCATCCCCTTTTACACCTCATTATAACCATAACCTCAGCTAGATTTCATGTTATTGGCATTTCTTTTAGGAAAACAGAGTTTAAAAATCCCTTCCATTGCAGGGGATGGATATATGAGGCAAAAGAAGAAATGATTTTTTTTGGTTACATAGATCAGGAAACCACCCAGCTCTGCCATGACTCACATTTCCATCAGTCATGTTCCAGGCCTCTTTAAAACCTCACATCCATCACCAACAGCACAGACCTCAGCCAATTAACTGAGACTAGAGAGTGAGGTTGAGGGTCTGGCCGGAAGGAGTGGGGAGCATGAAGTCACTCAGGAAGGGGGTTAGGACTTTGGCTCTGGTGATGTAACAGAACACCATTGCTTTAACCTACTCTTATGGCTGATATTTAATTTTTCTCTCTAGTCTTTGAAAATTTCATATTGTGTATATGATGTATCTTGCTAATACCTACTCTCCATTTGATGCAGCTTCTAGGGCACCCCTAATGTATTTCCACCTAACATTATGTCCTATTTTGAAATTTTAATCTTTATTTTTAACCCCCTGAATCTAACTAATCCTGTCCATATGTGCAAGGGTGTGGAGCCATCCACTATGATATGTACCACCTTCTAGGGGCCATCTTCATAAAGAAAAGAGATTCTCTCTCCCCCACAACCAACAATTGCTTGTAGCTTTTCAGATATTTGGGTTCTTCAGAGCTCCTTCCCGGTCCATGCTGGGATTTTTAACTGGCTTGATCTTGTGCAGGTAACCACGCTTGTTAAGTAGATGTGACCGGTGATATCTCAAATGGGCAAGATGGCTCTTACATCCAGGGGTTGGTATTTAAATTATTCCTTCCCTCCATATAATTTCAATAAGTGTAGTTAAGGAACTCTCATACATACCTCCTTTGTATGTATGAGAAAACTCATAACTTAAGCTATGTTTAGAAGTTGGTATTGAATGAAACATAGAGACTAGAGGGCTTTGAAGAATGAATACAAGACCACTTGAAAGGTGAAAGGAATAAAGGAAGGGAGAGAGATAAAATAAAGCAGGGAAGGGACAGAAAGGAAGAGAAATGGGGGAGAGAGACGTTGAGGAAATTCTTTTTGGACACATTCAAAGGTCACTGACAATGTGACAAATCTTTCTTCCTTCTATTCCCATGAACATTTCATCATTGCACCCTTCTTATCAATCTGGCAGACACATGCCTACTTCCACTTTCGTGTCCTTTCAAGAGAAAAAACACATTACATGTGGTGATGTCATCTTTCTATGTTCCATCCCTTTTCCAGGACAATCTTTATGTGATATAGTCTGAGAAGACAAAACAAAACACAACAACAACAAAACATCCATTCACACACTTGTTTGCCCAAGGAGAAGCCTGTAAGAGGGAGGTGGCAAAACCAGAGCACAGGCTTTCTCCAAGGTGTTCTGGTTTGCATTTAGTCTTATTGAACCATTCGACCCTGGGACGGGAGCAATAGCTGAGAGCCTGGAACCAACAGCCTGACTCCTCCATTCTCCAAGGGAAGGGAGTCTCTGTAGAGCTCTCATTTGTTGGGCAATCTCCACTTTACAAGCTCATTCTATGTAAGACTGTTCAGAAAGACACAGGGAGAAAAACAAATAGAGGCCCCGCAGCAAGCAAGAACAGCTGGAAGACAAAAAGGAAAGGCCAAGTGTGAGCGTTTATGTGAACCAGCAGGTGGCTCAGTAGAAGCTGTGGATGATCACACTCTTGGTATTGTGATGACAGGGGTTCCCAGTCTGGCCTCTACTGACCTCAAACAAAATATACTCTCAAATATAAAAAAAGGCAGTGGAGAGAAGAGAGGAGAGGAGAGGGAAGGGGAGGAGAGAGAATGGAAGACAAAGGAAAGAGAATAGAAGGGGGAGGAAAGGAGAGGAGGAAGGAAGGGAAAGGAGAAAAGGGGGAGGGAGGAAAAGTTTATAGGAGACTATGAAAGATGGGGAAAGGAAAAAGTCTGTGTGTGTGTGTGTGTGTGTGTGTGTGTGTGTGTGTGTGGTTGTATGGAGGGGACTCAGATCTCCAAAAAGATAAGAATTTTAAAATTAATCTTCAGTCCGTGGGATGACTGAGCAGTCAAAAGTGCTTGCCACCAAGCCTGTGACCCGAGTTTGATCCCTGGGACTCAATGGTAGAAGGAGAAAACTAGTCTTTGTTGTTTGATCTCCACACAGTGACATGCAAGAGGGCAACACGCATGATAAAGAAAATGGGATACAAGAGCAACATAGCAAACAACAACAAAGGAACCTCAGCCTCAGCCAGAGAAAAGATGTTTCAAATCATTTGGATGAACTAAAATTTGAGAGCCATGGTCGAAGTCTGCACACTTGAAATCTTTGTTGATTCTTCCAAAAATAAGTCCTGGGGTTCTGCACCTGTTCTGATGTCTTCTTGTAGCTTCATTTTTGAACCCCCTCTGACTCCAACTTTTCATTATAACCTTAAATCAAACAGTTCAACCTTTAAATTCTCATCACAAGAAACCAAAGCAAAGTAATGTCACTTTAATAAAATATAAATTTGAAGGGATTTAGAGCCCATGGTGTCCAAAGATAAAGTTGCAGAATCAGACTTGGAATCAGATTCCCCAAAGTCATTGCCTGGTAGCCCTCTCACTGCACCAATTGTGCAAGAGAATAAACACAGTAGGTCTGCACTCATTTCAGGATGCAGCCAGGATGCAGGCACCCCAAGAAAACACACTTTCTGTTTGGTCTCAGTCAACTCAGATTTCCCTGTAAGCCCTTCTTCTGGGTTGGCAGAGAAACCTGAATCACAGTAATATAGCAGTGACAACAACAATCTCTGTAGAGATTGAGGCTTTCCCGAGGTCCCGGAGTTTCTCATGGTCCCAACGCACAGTAGTGCCTTACCCACTGAGTGGTCACTTGGCAGCTGTTCTCACTGATGGACACTTGAGACTCCGTTTATGTATGTTAATTTTACAAGTCAGAATGGGACGGCCAAGACAAGCCTTGCTAGAAAGTCCTTCAAAGTCTTGCTTCTCAGAAAGTCCTTCAAAGTCTTGCTTCTCAGACACTGAATTGCTTGGGAATCCTGATTATCAGAGACTTCCAGACAAGAGCTGAAATCTGACAAATCTCTCTCTCTCTCTCTCTCTCTCTCTCTCTCTCTCTCTGTGTATACAAACATGTGCCATGCTGTAGGCATGAAAGCCAGAAAATCATTTGTGCCAAGGAGTCTACCATTTCTTCTACCATGTGGGTCCCAGGGAGTGAGCACAGGTCTTCAATCTTTGCAGCAAGTACTTTTACCCACTGCCTGTCTGAAATGTAGGCATTTGCTAACATAGGAAATATTAGCGAGTTAAAAATGATTATACCTACATACGTTCATACTTACACACTCACAAATCAGAAACAAGGTAAGAAAACATTAAAGCACTTTCATGTTTTGATATTTTAGTCATTCTAACATTTTAGTATTAATTTTGTAATGTGAGTAAGGGAAAAGGCAAATTGGGAGAATCTATACAAGTTACTATTGCAATCACTATTGCAGTCAAATGTCCCAATTGGAATAAGATATGAAAGAGCCAGACAAAATATATAATTAGATAAAGCTCGTGAGAAAGAAAGCCAACTTTAGTCATTTCTTAACAACATCTCTCCAGGATCAGCAACTTCAGAGGTCAGAGTTCTTAACTGTGGTTTTGTTTATGCCCTGGACAAGTTCACCCAGCTTCTGGTAGAAAACGGTTGCTGCTGCACCTCTGTCATATACCCTGCTAGCACCCAGAAATAAAGAGCACTCTGGATAAGGCCACTGAAAACACAGCCATGTGTGCAGTCTTTAATACAGAATACAAGAGTCTATATGGACTGGGATCACTAGATGGCTGAGAGCCCATCCTGTATCATCAAGGCATCATCTTGGTTAAAGGTCACTTTGGGCCTGATGGTGGCAGGGTGAGTATTTTTTCAAGTGTAAGTTAAAGTAAACTTTTAAGATTTTTAAGAGTTTTTATTCATAAAATCCTTTGTTTTATTATTTGGTAAATTGTGTGTGTCTCTCTGTGTGTGTGCACATGTGCATGTGTATGTATTTGTAGGTGTGTCTCTGTGTGTGTGTCTGTGAGTATTCTGATACTGCTGACAGTTTAAACTATAGGCTATTTGGGGGGAAATCACAGTTATTTTCCTTGTAAAAGTTCTTATTATGATTTTTACCTCGTCCCCTCTTCTAGAGGCCCACAAAGGAACATGAAGCTTATTTCGCTTTCTGGGTCCTGGATCTTACTGAAAAATTTTGCTCATTTATGCAGAAATTTACATGTCTATACAATTATATTCACACATGTGCAGATACATTCAGAAAAAAAATATCGGCCTCTAAGATTTAACTCTTAAAAATCACCTGGTGCCAGAAGGATATCTCACATTGTTGAAGAATGAAGTTGGATTTGGATTCAATCGGTTTGAAGTGTCAACATATCTGCAAAAGATCTGGGGGTGGCAGTGTCCTCTATAACCCCAGTTCTGGGAAGGCAGAGGCAGAAAGGTTCCTAGAACTTGTTGCCAAGCTAGTCTATATGACTTGATGAGCTCCAGGTTCAGTGAGAGACTCTGTAAGTTTCTTACTTACAGAGTAAGTAAACAAGGTAAAGATCAATTGAAAAAGACACCTGATGCCAACGCGCCAACCTCTGGCTTACACACACATGCACACACACACATGTGCGTGCACGCGCATGCATGCACACTTCTGGATCTCAAAAGCAACAGTTACTTCCCGAGGGTGTACTGTATTCTCTGGAACATCTCACTACACGTTGCTGCAAGCAATCACCTTTCTCAACATGTTGCAGTTGGAACTCACCAAAAAGAAACTGGTTAACACTTTAATTAAAACTGGTATACATCAGGTGATAGACATATCTATGGTGGTGCATAATTTTGGGTCATTAAAAAGAAACAGCACAGCTATTTTTAAAATGGATCATATTTTTTCAAATACTAAAGCAATGGCTTGCTAGGAATTTTTAATAGAGGCTCTGCTTGCCACCACCCCATGCCCCGCAACTCTCCTGGTACAAGCTGCTTACTGAGTCTCCTTTGCACTTAAAGCTCTCCTTTGACTTAAAAAATAAATCGAACTTTTAAGGACATATGGCTTTTCTTCCACCTCCATGTTTAAAATTTACTTGGCAACACCTACACAGAACTGGAGGTTTCCATAAAGTGCCAAGCTGAGATATCCCAGGAGTTGCAAATGTTTTGCACATTAAAAATCAGAGATGGAAAAATCACTAGATTTAAAGCATGAGAGAGAAGGCATTCTTAGAGGGCTTGTCTCAGCTCAGATTTATTTCTACTTATTTCTGCAAAATATCAAATATTCTCATGAAAATAAGAGGCAGAAGAAAAACTGTGTGTCCAGTTATTTAAATGACAAGTTTCATAAATGCATCCACATGAAGTACAGTTTTAGAGAAGATTTTGTGTGTACATGTGTGTAAGATTGATCTTGGGTGCATGGATGTGTGTGTGTGCATGCACAAATGTGGACATACATGTGAAAACAAGAGGTCAACCTGAGGTGTTGCTTCTCAGGCACACCTACCATCTTAGGGTTTGTTGTTGTTGCTGTTGTTTTGATGTGGAATGCCCCTCTGTGTGCTGTGAATATGTTTTATTACCATTGGTTAATAAAGAATCTACTTTGGCCTATAGCAGGGCAGAATATAGCAAGGCTGGAAGTCTGGATACATATATATATATGTGTGTATATATATATATATATATNAGAGAGAGAGAGAGAGAGAGAGAGAGAAAGTAGGCAGAATCAAGGAGACACCATGTAGCTGCCGAAGGAGAAAGACTCCATGTAGCCACCCAAAAAGCAAGAGGTAACAAATCACAAGCCTCATGATAAAATATAAAATAATATAAATGAATTAATTTAAGATGTAAGAATTAACCATCAGCCAAATAGTGTTGGAATTAATAAAGTCTTTGTGTGATTATTCAGGTCTGGGCAGCTGAGAAACTAAAGCTCAGTCTCCGTTCACACTGTTTTAAAATTTGAAGCATTTTATTACATTTTTATGTGTGTGCTCTTTTTGTCTGCATGCATGTCTGTGCACCATGTGTATGTGTGGTGCCCTGGGAAGTCAGAATATGGTCTTAGATGCCCAGGAAACTGTAATTATACATAGTTTTGAGCGACCATGTGGGTGCTGGGATTCAAACCTGGATCTTCTGGAAGAGCAGACAGTGCTCTTAACCACTGAGCACTCTCTCCAGATTCTCCATTTTGTCTTTTGAGTCAGTCTTCCATTGGCCTGGAACTTGCCAAGGAGGCTGGGCTGGCTAGCTGGCAAGCCCCAGGGATTTACCTGTCTCCAAGTGACAGGATTACAGGTACACACTACCATGACCAACATTTCTTTTAAAAGCAATTTCTAGCGATCAAGTTCAGGTATTCCCACTCTAATGAATGATCCCTCCCTCTAGTCCCTATAGTGGTTGCATTTTATTTTGTATAATTAAAAGGAAGGATAGTGAATATAGTTCAGCCTTACCTTGCCTGGCATGCACAAGGCCCTAAGTTCACAATACTTTAAAGGTATTGTGAATTGGGTCAAACCAATGACCCTATTTTGTGCTCTGTTTCTCTGATAAAAACCATGACCAAAACCAAAATTGGGGAAGAAAGGGTTTATTTGTCTTACACTTCTAGATCACAGATCACGCAGAGCTGAAATAGGAGCAGAGACAGAACCCCTGGAGGAATCCTGCTTACTGTCTTGTCTTGTTCTGTTTGCTTTCTCATACAACCGAGAACTAATTGCCCAAGGATAGCATTGCTCACATGGACTGGGCTCTCTCATATCAATCCCTAATCAAGAAAATGCTCCATAGGTACACCTACAGGCCAATCTGACAGAAGTAATTTCTCAACTGTGATTCCTTCTTCTCTGGTGACTCTAGTGTGTGAAAAGCAGACACAATAATAATGATCCTGAGTTCTGTGTCTTAAATTTAATGTGTTATGAAGAACCATGCTATTAGGTCTTACTACAAAAGCTTATATGCTACAAAGTTGGAAAATGTAAAAGA